>JABFQC010002252.1:0-16654 GCA_022817085.1 Psilanteris sp. ZL-2020
AATAAAAAAAATTTTCGCTATATAGCACGTACATAATAAATAAATAACATAGTTTCTTGTAAGCAGTCAAAATAACTGCTTCTGGCCTTTTTAAGCAATCACGTAATCCGGCCGTTCTAGTGTTAAACTTTTCATCCGTTCGTATAATTATAAATAAAGCATTTGAAACATAAATAAATTGTAATTAAATAATACAATGTATGGTATTATCAGTATAATAGAATTTATTTATATAAATTTATTATTAAAATATAAAATAAAATCAATACGTTTACTTTCTGTATATATGCCGGCATAAAAATAATTTGTTATGTGTAATGAGAATAATCTTAAACTAAGCAGCACCGAAAACGGATCCTAAATTGTGTACATAAACATTTTTGATAACAAAAATAAAATATAATAAAAATAATTAATGATCCCAATATGTACGAAGCGATGGAAAAAATAACGAGGGCCATAATAACGTAACGGTTTTTTAAAAAAACTAGCTTAAGGTTTAAGATTACAAGAAAAAGTGAGGTTAGGAGAAATACACGGGAAGAAATATAATAGGAGAAAGAAGCTATTATTCAGATAACTGAAACAGAGAGTATATAAGATTGAGAACTGAGCGTGGGAACGAGCAATAGGGTACGAAAAACGATCGATAAGATAGAATACGAATAAAAGAAGGGAGCCTTAATACAAATTATTGCTATCTTATATGATTTTTCCAAAGTATCGACTTAAAAATAACGTATCGTAATGATCAAAAGTGTACGGTACATAAAAGAAACATAAAATAAAATTATAGTATAAGCAATAGTAAAAAAGATAATTTTGGATACAATACATACATAATAACGAAAATTTAAACAACAGCAAGAGGTTTCAAAGAAATTGAAAATATGAATAAGGATATAAGAGAGTCGACGAACATTGAGGTTAGAAATAAGCGGAGAGGCCACGTCAAAGCAAAGAAGTAAAAGAAAGTAATGACCAAAGAAAAATAAAACATTTTGAAAACGAACCAGAACTGCTATTAACAGAAGCAAAGGGAATTTTTAAAACGAAAATTAATTATGGTAAACAACAACGCTGGTACGATAGAAAATGTAGAACGAGCTAGAAAGTAGAAAAGTTTTGAAAAAATTAAAAAAGAATTTTAAAAATTTACCGAGAAAAAAATGACAATTTTATTATAATTACCTGGAATCTACCTTATGTTTACTTTAAAAGTATTTTTGTTTACTTGTTTTTGCATTAAAAGTATTATTGTTTACGTTAAAAATTATTATGTTTATATTAAAAGCGTTTTTGTTTACATTAAATTTTTTAATGTTTTTTAGATTTTAATTTTTGTGTAATGTAATGTAATTTTTTTAGATTTTTTGTTTTTATCCTATATTTATGATTCTCTTTACCATAATTTATTCGACAACTTCATGCTTTAATAGTATATATCCCGTTTCCTTTATTTCACAATAAAATTTGAATTATAATTTTGTCTGCGTAGTACACAATTATTACGAATCAATTAATATCGTATTTAATGAAATTAGTCCGCCTCACATTGGTAGCAAACAAAATTGCAACTTTTACGATCTTAAATTTTCTAACGAGCAAAATGATTAAGATCCACTCCCAGTCATCAATTAATTTTATAAATAATGATTATAAATAACTGAACCAATTACAGAACCAATTTATTGCAATCTTTTATATACATTTTTTTATTTGCTTTTATACATACGTAATTATAAAATAATTCAATGGATCACATTTATGGAAAATTCAGTGATTTAATTAAAGCTATATATATAATAAAAGATAATTTGGTCATGCAAAAAAGCTGAATGATCAATGAAATAATACAATACAGTACGTTTCAAATAAATTACACGACGTTTTGCAATGCGATGTAAAATTATGTTTTACAATTATATGTTTATAATGAGAAAAGCGTAACTATAATTTATGAATTATACATACATAAAAATATACGAAGTCGAAACGGATTTAATAAAAGTACACGAAAATGTGTGATATGAATTGTTATTATATTACCGTAATACCGTTAAAATAATGCAAATAATAATAATTAAAAAGTATTTTACAATTTAAATTTATTTCATTACATTAAAAGTCGGTTGTATTTTATATACTTTAATATAACATTTTTTGTTTAAGGCACATAATAATATCGATCATTATATTTATTTCTATTCACTTAAATTCTACATTAATTATTAACCAAAGATAACGTTAATTACATCTGTTCGACGTGGTATGTAATAGTTTGTCCATGATTTATTACATGATATTTTATGCTGAGTTTGTATATTATTAATTTGATTATCCATGAGAAATGTGTCAAATAGGTTTAATATTTACCAAAATACATTAATATTTGAAAAACTGGGTTTAACAGATAATCGAAATGAGCGCAAGAAACACGAGACCCGTATCTAATAATAATAAATGATTGTCCAAAAATTTCAATAAATGTTACAAACCGGAGATATATTATTTGTAGATCATGATCTTTGATATCTAACCTTGACTAATCACACCCCATTACTCCCTTTAACTCCCGCACTATTTAGTAATTTTGTATTAACAATTGGCTTGACCTTGTTTGATCATTTAATACAAATTAAACGAAATAATTTCAATCTGAATATCCGAAATGATAAAAGAAAATGTGCATGCGCCGTGTTAATCTATAAACTTATATTTCATAATTTTCACTGTCTATCGATTTATGGCTCAAAGCAAGTATGCTGTTGATTACATCGCTTCGCTTTTATAAAGACAAGATAATTTAAAAAAATGCTCGGAGTTATGTAACAGAAATTAAATTAATTACAACGAAAATGTAATTCTGTCGTTTGAAATGTTGATAATGATCGCGACAAAAGCCACCGTATTTGAATATATTTTAAATTTCCTTGCAAATTATTTAGCCGTCTCTTTGATATATTCAGACACTTTTCATTACATCGCCCCAGTCCCCTGAACATACATTTTAATCAATTTTTGGATTATAAACGATTCCGTCTTCTATTACTATATCTGTTTCTGCAAATGCATAATAAGAACTAACGCGAACGCTCTAATAGAATGACTGATTACTAGACTTAAAGTTCGCACAATACAAGTCAATTGCGAGAAAGACGGGCGCCAACGCACACTTACTTTAACGCGTCTTGCATCGGCACTCCGGTGAATGACGAATAGTCTATCACAAGGGGCTTACAATCAAACCTACAATTCATCACACCGTTAACGCTTCATTAGAACTGTTGTTTTTCAATCATTCTTATTTTACATCGCAATTATGAAACGATTAACGTCATTACAATATTTCGTACTGGAATTAACGATTGTTAATGAAAATGTTTAAAAACACGTATAATTGTGTATATATTCTTTATTTAAGAAAACCTTGGCCTATTTTACAATATATATATATATATATATATATATATATCAATTTTATGCAAATTCATTGTTAAAATTGCAAATAATTATAATCACATTGGAATAAAAATTTTATCGGTAACAAACAAATCATTTCGAATATCATTAAAGAAATATATAGTAATCGTGGTACGATTTGCTCCCTAATGTAATTTTTTTACTATAATATAGTAATTGATATTCCATAAATAATAATCTCTATTATATATACAAGAATATTCGCTCTGAATGCACTTCTATCCTGTAATCATAAAATATAGTCAATTTTAGTTTAATAGTTTTTTCAATATAACGACGTTATATTGCGTAAATTCGTAAATATACACTGAGAAAAATGGACTGTTGCTTTAACATTCCGCACTGTACAGTTTGGACTGTACATGTTGTTTGGCACAAAATGCGAAATGATTAATTCTTCATTTTTTAAGAATAATATTAATAAGTAAAATAAAATAACACATATGAAAATTAATTCATAACCTTAAAATGTCAGAATTATAACAGCGTCGACTGTACAGTCCAGAACTGTACGATGTACATTTTTACAGTCCAAGACTGTTGGCGGAACAGTCTAGTCTGTTAATCCAACAGTAAATTTTTCTGAGTGTATAAGAATAAAAAGTTATAGAATAATATACAAATAATATTCTATAAATTTATTAAAAACTATAATAATAAAAATAATTACACTATTTCGTACTTGTACAAGAAAAGAAATAAATTATTTGTTAATTATTATAATATTATTATAAATATTATTCATTCAAGCAAATGATAAAAACTTTTCAAGAAGAATGGTGCACATGTTGCTAACGCCACCTATCTTATAATATATAAATCGTAAGATATTTTAATCACTTCTGTAAACTGTTTACCCCTGACTTTTTCGTTGTGACTTTATATATGACATATATTGACATTAATTTTGTAACTGCTCTATAAGGTTACTCCTTTTAGATATAAAAATAAATGTACAATACGTGACATTTGATTTTTTGTCGGACTTTTTGCATCTAATCTCAGAAAAGTGAAAAGAAACATTGATTTAATCTGAAATTATTAATACATAATGCCTTTTAAATACAATACCTACTAATTTCAAATAAAACTTATATTATTTCTTATAATAGATAAAAGGCATCTCAATATTGTGGGAATGCTGGGTTCGAGACGCAATGAATGACTTAATTCGTGCATTACTCGGGCGCGAAAAAATGTAACACGAGCTCTGATTGGCGCAACTACTTTCGGTTAGTCAGTCGGCGTTGATCCGTTAATAAAGTGCGGCGCGAACATAAAATTCTTTTGTAAAATGTTTATTTTCTAAAATCGAAGTTAATATTGATCAATATACACTATTACAATGTTCTCAGGTGTGATTTCTTTGTTTAAATATTCTTACGATATGATAATTGAAAATATTCTTAAATTTATTATTACTTGCAGTTTGTTGTAGTTGCCATTTTGTTAAGCATCTAATTATTATACACTATACAAAAGCTTGAAAACTTAATATCTGTTTAATAGAGTAGCTGAATATATAATATCAAATATACGTGCAATTAAGTGTTTCTAACAAACGTTATTTTAATCATATTCTACTTAATATTTTTAAATAATTACGTGTAAAATGAATTTGTCGTTATATTCCGCTACTTTTAATATTTTCATTTAATATGTTATTAAACTCAATGTTATTATATATTAAACTCATTGTTAACTTTATCACTAAATCATTATAGACTTTGCACACAGAGATTTTCTATTAAATAATTTACGCATCGATTCATCTTAGCAGCATGTTTATGTTAAGTGTTTTAATTTTAACATTAGTTATATATGTCAAGAATTTAAATAATTCTTGTTGTATTAAATTGACAACATATATGAAAATTTTCATAGTTCTATTCATGTATATTACGAACTCAAAGGGACATTTATTTTTTTATTTATTTAAAATCTTATACGGAAGAACTCAAATCATAGAATAATTTATTATGAAATATAATTATCGTACTTTAGTATTAGTATAGTCAGAAGTAGCTTAAATAGTAATCTGTTTTTCTAATATCCCATATGCTATAAAATATTCTTCCCTTATACATAATATACACGTCAACGAAAACGTATCTCTTTTGCACTGCAAAATTTATAACAAGTCAAGTAGATATAATTTGTAAATATAATGGAAACTCAAGACTACCTGCAAAGAAATATTAGTTATAGAATACTGCCTCTTTTAAGTTATATATCATATATTTTTGCTCGACACAAATAAAGGTTTTTTTAATTTATAAATATTTATATTTTATACATATTATAAATTTTGTGAAACATCACAAATAATTAATTTATTAAAGAGAATACAATGAATTATATTAATTAATAAAACAATTGTGTTAATACTTTACTTTAATAAAGAAAAATAGTAAATTAAAACTAAAATATTTTTAAATATTCATCATCAGATTTACCAAATATTTTAAAAAAAATGTAATACTTCACTATCAATAATTAAGCAATGTTTAATAATAATAATTTAACAATAATAGTAATAATTTTTTAAAAAATAAAATGAAGTAAAAATAGTTTATCGCTCAACATCTCTTCCTAAGGAAATTTAAATTGTTAATTGTCTGTTTTATTATTTATCGTCTTCATTATTACAAGTTATTTCTTTATTTTTTCAAGTAAACAAATTTTTTTTCTCCAGACATATTTTTACGTTTTTAACAATTTAACATAAGAAACAACTCATAATTGAACATCACTTTTTGAACCAAGATGTTTCTTTCATTCGCTATATTTTAGGCACATTAAACTCAAACATTATCCATTTGTTATCATCATTAAATATTATAATTACTTTCAATATATATAATTATTAACCCGGAATATTATTTCTCAAAGGGTATATAGCAACAATAATTGCCAACGTGTGTGTTTCACCCAACACCATTTTGTACAACGATGAAAACATGTTCTACATAGAAGATAACACGAGACGTTACATAATATTAATTAATATTTTTAATATTTCGTTTATAATGAAAACCGACATTATACAAAACCACACTTAGATACAGCAATCCAAATTTCAACACCAAACACTTGCTATATTATATTTTGATTGCCTCGCTCTAGGAATTTCATCAAATACAAGAAATTGTGTATACGCTACAATCAGTTCTAATTACAGCGCCATGGTAATGGGACTAAAGAATTAATCGAGGCTATTGTTTGCTTTTGCAGATGAGGATCAAAGAAACACCAACCTTCGGACTAATGGGACCAAAGCAGGCGGAGGGTTGGGCTACGACGGATATCAAGGAAACACTTCACTGCCGTGATGCGTCAAGGTCAACGTGTAAATATATATACAAAGAGAGAATGAAAATGAGAGTGAGCGAAAGAGAAAGAGAGAAAGAGCGTCCGAGGACAAGTACAAGAAAAGGACGAAGCGAACTCTGTAAAGCCAATTGACAAGATGGAAATACAAAACAAGAGATTGAACACGGAACCCAAAGATTCTCCAATCTCCGCGACCAAGATGTTCTTTCAACACATACGTGTATAACGAATGATTCAATCAATCACAATCATAGCGAATAGTTTTTATCCCCTTATCCTATTCCACCCATAGTCCCTTCCGCTGTTTCATTTTTCTCGAGCTAAAGCTTCGAAACTCCTCCAGACTCCGCGACCTTCTAGCCGCCGCGCTCCGCAATGTACCCCCTTCAAAATGACCTCACGTTGTATATCAATCGAGCAAATTGCCTAACGAACAAATTAGCTGCGGTTAGCGAATCAAAATCACCTGGGTCAGATTTGCCAAAAAAACCTTGAGACAGAAACAGAAGATGGATTTTTTAGCTGTCTATTTTATTGTGCGAAAAATCCCATTGTCAAGGATAAAGCTACAAATTTGGTACCACTGACCCGGATTGGTACCGCTAATAGAAAACAGTGACATCTGAAATGATAACCGAATTGATCCGTTATCTGCATTGAAGATGTATATATCATTGAAATAATCTGTATAATGAAATTCTTTTTCATTTAAGTTCATTTGATTAAGTCGAATTGTATTTGACCTTTCCGGGAACCAATTCTTTAATGTCCATCTGGTCTCGGAATCATTGCAGCCATGGTCTACGCAAACTACAGATTTTTCGGATTGATCATTTCTGATGTCAAGTTGTTGATTGAATAAGCGTATACTTTTTAGAAAACGAGCCCGCCTGAATTCCATCCAATTTGACGCTCGTTTTGCTTGGTGTTAAATTGATAAAAGACTGATTAAATATGCTCGGCAACGATGCTCTGTTCCAAGTCAAATAATTTGGAAACTCAACGGGATTACGTGCCAGATAACTCATCATGCGAATCCGATAGCTGTCCTAACTTATCGGAATTCTGAAAGTACGTCCGAACAATTTATTTCGGATCAGATTTAAGACCGGATTTGAGTTCCACCCACCGACTCCGCAAATCTAGATATTCAAATTATCCGGATTATCAAACATCTGGCGTACGCAGATGCCGCTTAGACTGATCATCCCGATTTGATAGTGGCATAAATTTCGTCACCATTAGTTTGATCGCGATTTGGACCACATCCAGAGAGCGCGTCTACATGCACTCAAAGCTACTTTCAATTCCTATTTTGGGTAACTTTGCGAATCCAAATTAGCCGAATATTCGGGTTATAAAACAACCGGATTCACCCAAACTTGGACAAATTCCAGGTCGAAATAAAAATCCAAGGTCGGTCATACCGTTTTACGTTGACGATTCCTGGATGGACGTACGAGGTTCTTGGCGCGGGTAATGTATAATTTGGTTGAGTTGACGAAATCGTTTGGTAGCATTGTTAAAACAGTGTACGTGCCAACATATATCAGAAGTAAACTGATTGAGTTTTGATATAAAAATTAGTTCGAACAAACTCCAAGAGTGGTTTACTGACAGCCTGTTAATCGATTACCTTTAAGATCGTTTTTCATTATAATTATAAGGCAGTATTTTCATAATGTTATTAAATATATAAAGTGTACAATGAACCTTAACGTAATTGGTAGAAATAAGTTCAATTGATGAATCAATTCATCGTGATTATATATCCCGAATATATATATATACGTATATATCGCATGAATAATCAGTGGCAAAATGTGTGGCGACAGTTGCCAAAGGTCCTGCCATATCTTCCTCGACGTTTGCCACGGATCATTTTAACGCGCAATATATACACAAATTTCGCAAATGCGTTCATCCAAATTCTGTTTCGATCCAATCGTTATGTTGTTTAAATAAAAACTGTATAAATCATCCTGTATGATAAGATGTTTGACTTTCGTCTAAAATACCTTATAATTATAACTCAACAATTTCGAATTTTCAAAAATGAATAGTCGTTTTCCAAACATTCGGTTGAAGCTAATAAAAGTCCGTCATTCCATAACACTATGATTTACGATGACTTCAACTTTTTGAAACGTCTCGTATGTTTACTTTTGAACGTTCAATTAATTTCCCACCAATTTATTGTACATTTGTTATAAGGTATTTTGAGCAAACTACGTATCTCAATAGGTCATTTTGAACGGAGTAAAACCTCGCGAAAACATGATTCCACGTGACACGACTGATCATGATCGGAACTGATTTTACGGTTCCCCCAAAAGATGCACATTTTGGCGGATCTCGCGCATAACACGTGAAAGAATTCCGATCATATATTGAATGTACGAGAAATGCGTCAAGTACTGACAATAAATTATGTAATTAAGACTCGACATCGATGCGAGGTTGCTAGCGATTTGGAGCGCGGCCAATTTTTAATACTTCGCGCACCCTAATGCCATCGGGACCAATCAGCTGCCTCTCCTACGAAATCTCATTATCATTCGCATACCACGGTATACTTCAAACACACCTATAATTAAATTGACATTGAATGATTTCGCATTGATACAACAAACATACGTCTTTATATATGCACACGCGTATGTATAAACACGTGCGTTTGTATATGAAATAGTTATAATATATCCGAACACAAGTGAGAAGGGAAAACCAGAGTCAAAAATTAATTTTGTCACCATTTCATTTATCACGTGATTACTTCAATGAGGAAGGTTTACGGTTCCGGCTTGAGTTGAAAAATTCGTATTATTTGTAACGTCTAATGGATAGATGATAAATGTTTTTGCAAAGTGAATACTTACGTGTTATACATTCGTGCATCGATTAAAAGGAAAATAGTATTAATACGGTGATAACGACTGCAGCAAATAATGAAGATAAAATTATAAACAAATTTCGCTATTCAAAATTAAAAATACAGGTTTTAATACTTCTGGTTTCTGATCTGTTTTTTTTTATATATAAATATATATATAAAATTAATGAATATTATAATTACAAGTTAAATTTAAGAGGTATACTATATATTTACGAAATCAATGAAATAAATAGATAAACAAATGAAATGATATATTTTAATACTTATTTAAAAATAAATGTAATGGTTGTGAAATTAATTATCTTCACGTGAAACGTCATAATATAATTGAATTATTCTCGGGTTATGTTCGAACGATTTATCATTTATTTGCGTTAATCGTACAATTGTTTCTTATTACTGATTCGTAAAAGAACGTTTAAGTCAAAGTTAAATATCAGTTTGAAAATATTACGCGACGTTCAATTTATTATTTCAATTTTTACAAATATATCTTCGACGCTTTACTATTTCAATAACTATAAAATCATAACTCAATATATATATACACATAATATATATATACATATATATAAAGACATTTATAACGTTGTTATTAAACATATAGTACACATTAATAAAGTAAGAATGAAAATATATATAACAAATTTTATAAAAATATAAGATTAATTTTGTACGAAGTGTGACTTGTAACGATAAATTCATGTACATATACGAAACAATTCTGTTTCCTATTTAGTCATAATTCATGACGCAATTCCTCCGACGTTCATTATTTCGAATAAAATACATGTAAAATGCTTTAATTTCATTGCACGGATTACGCTGTACAAACGTCTCAGCTTTTGGCAATAATTTTAATAAGACAAGCAAACGCAATTACCCGGCAGAATGCAACGTTCAAATTCGTTGAACAACCGTTTTGCAAGCTCGCGTGTAAATAAGACCAAACCGGACGTCAGATCGAACAAATCGAACTTGAAACCACCTTTTGCATAATACTCGAAATCGAATTTTGTTTCAAGTACTTTTCTCCGAGTCTTTCATTTTGCACGAGAACTTCCAACGTAGAAGTTGATTGTAATCAAACGCAGCTAAATGTACACATAAATATTTTTGAAGAAATGTGAGGCATTTTGCAAATTTCGTATGCAAAAGTCGAAACATATCATATAAGTGCACGCGCTCCCGAAAGCCCCGCCGATGTAAATGGCGATGGAGGAGGGGGGGAAGAGTAAAACGAGTTAACAAATTCCTCGAATTTGCGCATCCAAAATGAACCTCTTTAAGCTTGGCGAACGTTCGGGGCGAGGGAAATATAATCATTATAAGACGGGTTGGGTGGGCGGGTGGGGGGGAGAGGGGAAGAAACGATCAAACGGCAGGCGAAGCGATAAAAATCTAAACGAACGCGCGAACGATGATCGTTGAAGGGAGCCAGACAAAGGCCCTTATCTTTTGCTCTTCATTTTCAACAGACTTATCAATAGCTCGTAGATATTCGATGCCTTTTTCGGTCCATACGACCTAAGTAAGCATAATCGATTGTTCACATATCCAGTTGTCTAATGCGTGTTTGGGTTGACATCATGTGCACAACAAATTATCTAATAGTATATTCATATAAAAGGCGCGCCTACGGGGTCGCGCAAACCGAATCAATTGTCCGCACGTTTGACCCAAGGACTGCGATTTTTCCTTCTCACTGTAGCGCGCGACATCCGTACTTACAGTACGCATAAACACTATAGCCGCACAACGATGAAGGAGCTGTTCTTAAAGGTTTCAAAATCAGTCGGACCGAAGACTCGCGCGGAAGCAAAACCGATCGAACTGTCAATCGGTGATCTACGAACGGTCCGTCTTCTTGCGGTGGCGCGTGCGCGCGCGCAAATTGGCGAACGAGATTTCGCAAGCCGAAGCCCTGGAAATGCGATTGATTCCAATGGTGCCTCGTTCTAGCGCGCTTAACCCTTTGCTTATGACCTTTGACCTTCGCGGATGTCACGGGAGTGAGAACCATTTTTGTATGATATTCGGTGGTGTGAATTCGTATTCGAGGTTAAGGCATGTCTTTGTAATTAAATCGATGCAATTTACCTGTAACTTACGTACGTAAGTGCGTATGGGTGTATATATATACATAATTTGAGTAGGGTATAATATAGATATATATAGATATATATATGATTTATTATTTGATATTACGATTAATTATTGCTCGTTCTCTAATCACGATTGTTCATTATGTGCGTCATTAATTTCGCACTTGTAAATTTCGTCATCTGCGAGTGTAACTAGTGGATATTTGTTGAGAGCCAACTTTTGCATACGCTCATTATTTCGATCGAAATCAAACAAAGGGTTAAGTCGGCTGTCGATGTAGTTAGTCGAAATTGTGATTCGAAGTTATTTCGAGGACTTTGATTTTCGTTTGAAATGTTTACTGGGTCATGCTGTCTCTTTTTAATTTTGGTCCCTTCGGGAACGCCGTCTTTTTCTGTTCGCACTAAAGTGCTTCTCACGTAAACGATTATACGATCGAATTTGCACTTTGAAGATTCATGGAAACAAAAGTATCGCACTTTTTTTTTTCTTTAAAAAACATCGTCGTTGATGATTCAATTGGAACAAACAAAAACCGTATCCTGGTTCGCGAAACGTTAAACCGTTTTTGTTCGTTGTTAATTTTGCCACTCGAATTCCGACAGCGAAAATGATTAAGCTAAGTGCAGCGTTGCTGAATTTTGCCTCGCGATTCGGTGATTGCGTAAGCATAAAACTGACAGTTATATTTATGTGATTAAGAATATCGTTTCAAGATCGAACGCGCCGATAATTTTGCCGAGCTTTTCCGTGTCGACGGCGGCATTTTCATATTGAAAATTTCGCGCCGAAATACGCAAACGAAAATATATATTGATTACCGACCGTCTATACTTTTGATAATAGCGAATGACGAGACGTGCAACCGGCCTGTTAATCACCGATATATTACCTATACATAAACGAGATTGGTTTTGTATAATTTGCCCTGAAAAAGGTGATGAAATAAATTGTCAAGGTTAATTTACTGTCAAATCAAAGTCGTGACCGAATTCAACGTCTAATCGAAAAAATCACTGCAATTAGATTTGTCCATGTTTTTAAAACGCTGAGAGAAATGTAAAAATTTGTGCCGATATTTTAAACGAAATATACTGTTTTTAATAGAAAAATGGAGGTATGAGGGTATTTTTGTATAAATAATAATTTATTGATAATGATTTATAATTAATTACATATATTACATTCAAATTTATATATAGAATCGTTACAATTTAGTTATGTTATTTGAAAATGGAGCGAAAACTTGACGTGAAATCAGCCGCTACACGAGATTCTTTTCCGACGTTCATATAGCTATTTCATGCTAAACCACATCTATTTATATGAATCATAGTCTATTTATTGATATAAATTTGACACTATAAAAATGACACTAATGATTTCAATTAACAATGATCGTTAAATGTAGAAATTTTTATTTACGTATACAAGTGCATATTCTCTTTATTCATATTCGAACACGCGTTATATAATAATATAATACATTCCAATCAAATAAATTCGCACTATATTTAATTATATAAATGACCTTTTTCAATTATTTTTCATTTATCCGTTTTAATACACTTACTTTTATATTTCCGACTTCGTATTTTATCACTTGCGAGAAACTTTTTTTTTTCTTGCAAGAAACCTGTCACTTATTTGACGTGAAGTTACTTGCCAATCAATAATAATTCGAAAAAAAGCAAATTCATATAAATATTTTACAAACAACGTTGGAAAAAACGTTTCTTCTATTTTTCTTAATTCGCAACAATATCATTGCTTCATTATACCTCTCTTTTCTTATCCAAAATAGCGCGATTCATTGTCACCTTTCTCTCGGTGTACCAAAAACAAAACTCGACAAACTTCTTCCCTGAAATATTAATTCGAATCATCGCGGACATGTCGCGTTGATAATATCGCGAAAATTAATTGACAATTCTCGAAATGCACATATGCGTTGAGAGAGTGGTACTTTTGCATGAATAACAAGTACCGTTACGCAAAAGAGTCTGGTCCAATTGGTTTCTCGAGGGATTTAAGAACGCAAAACGATGAAAACGCGAAGGAACAAAGCATATCCGTGGAAAACATGCACGTACACACACTAAATCAAGAGTTTTAGATTGTTGTCACAGCATCTACACACACAGGGGGACCCGTCTCCGCGCCGCCAAACACTGTCGGAAACACGCGCGCGCGCATACCCAGCATATAAATACACACCCACACACTTAACGCAAACATAATAAAACACGTTTATATTTTACGCACGGTCATTCTGAAGGGGAACAAGAGAAACAGAAGTTAGAAATTTTAGTAGTCGAAGAAAATAAATATTGTTGAAAAGTGGAAATGCTTGTCCTTATTTTAAGCACTTTTCTATAAATATCGCACCACGTTCGTTTTTCATCACAGTACGGCCACTATCGATTTTTTTTTTCCAATTACAGTATTTATATCAATTACATCTTTGTAAAGTAAACAAACTGCAGTGCGAGATAAATGCGAATATGTTACTTTTGCAAAAGAGAAAAATTTTGTTTATTAATTTTTTGTGTTATAATTATTGTTTTTCTTTCTTTCTTTTTCATTCGTGCACAAGATCGATTTGTAAATGTTGAATAGGAATTAAACGGAGATTATAATTCGCGTGACTTTGGAGACATTATTGAAAGAAAAAAGAAGTGCAATTTTTTTTGTGTTACAAAGTTCAAAAGTTCATGTCAAATGTCAAACGCGATCGTTTAGTAGAACCAAATCGCAAATTTGGTTGCAGCCGAATTGGGTGTATTAAAAAACCGTCTTGCACTCGTACGGAAATCTGTGTGTACCGTTTTGTGTTTTATACGCAGTTTTGTACCGGCGTCCCGCATTGTTTGTGCCAAAAATTTTTTACCATTTTTATCTGTTTATCCAAAACAAAAGACTTAAACTCAAACAAAAGACTCGTCTTAATAGTCCAAAGCAGAAACAAAAGTGAGTGCAAAAGGGTTAAATCGTTGCGTTTCCGTGGATTTTTGTGTTGGCAACATTGATACAGGGTAACGTTTGATAATAACGGGTCTTTTCATCCGCCATTCTGAAACGAAAGTAAGTTTCGTCGAAGAATTTTCAACATTCGCATCAGCTCGTAACTTAATACCTTCAATACAATAAAGACACAATAATAATAGAATATTCAAGACCCAATGCTGAAAACCTTCGAACTGCCGAGCGTTTAATCATAAATTGCATATTCGATTAATGCCTCCAAATATTAAGGTTAATATGCCTCCAAAAGTTAAGGCGATAATTTCACGGAGTTAGTGTTGTTCGAAATTATAAATTAATTAGTCGTTGCGCATTATAATGATATATTATGCGTTGTTCCACATCGATGGGAGATTATTATTCAGACAAATAATACTCGGTTTAATAAAGCGCGTAATAATTAAATTAATTGCAAAGAACTTGTGTCGCTTGTTGGAAAAGAATTTTTCTCGGGGAAATGAGTCAAAAAAATGCAATTCAAATGAAACAAATACACCGTTTCATAAAAAAAGAACACCGAACGTCTATCGAAAATTTCAATTCAATTAAATCAGTAATAAAAAATTAACCACTATTTTGGTAATTCCGAAATAAGCTAACTCCGTGACTCTATCAATGCGACTTCTTTTTGAGTCATAGTAAAACAGCGGCGTCACTTAAATGCACTTTATTCGAATGTCGAGGACATGAAAAAATTGATTACTCGCAAAAACAACCACGACTGAGTCTAATTTTGGAAATGGAATTTTGAATTTATTGAAACATTCGGTTATAATCTCCCTCGAAATTACGCCATTTAGTTTATGTAGTCACGCATTTGACATTTATTGCTTATAGAATAAGTTAACCGAGTAAGTTATATATAACAAAACACGAATGGGGTTATAAATAAAAACCGTGAATTAGCATTTGACATTTAAGTGGTACTAATTCATTGGATTAGAGTGTACAAAACGTGAATCAACATACCAACCCGATAAGCATTCATATTTTTCAAAAATTTATATTTTCTTAAATCCATCTAGTTTCGTGGTACATTATAAATAAAAAAAAATCGCGACAAAAAAGGACGCGAAAAATTACAACCTTGCTGCATCAACCATGAACTAATAACAATTAAATTTGAATTTAAAATTTTGATCAATTAATTACCTGACATGAACCGTGAATTGCGTGAAAAAATGAATGCAAAATTATTTCTTGATTACACGACTTATCGTATATAATGTATATATATTATCGTACATTATGATTATATAACTTATAACGATATAAAAATTAATTTGATCGATAAGGTTGCAATTCTTCTTGACGCCCTTTTATTACCGCGCGTCGTATACTCTCTCACCAACCAAACTACCTTTTTACACTTTGAAATCGCATTTTTGACCGTAGTTTAAAGAATCCATAATTTTCTTACGACATCGCCTCACTCTATAGTATCAACGATTCTATACCGATCGTTGGAATGGTTAAAGTTGTGGTTGTTAGCACTTGTATGATTATCCTTCATCGCTGATACCATGATCGTTGCATTGTGATGATTCGCATCAATTATTCGCGTCATTGAATGACTATTTTTCGATTCGCAGAATTACTTGGATGAGAGCGCGAGCCAAATTGAACAATTACTTTCGAGACTTTTATGTAAAAATGTCAAAACACTTGCATTAACTTTCACCGCCATTGTGTCATTCCGATTACAAAATGTCTAACAAATTATGCGAATCATTGCCGATGATTTTCAAGAATAACACAAAAGTGAAGAATTATATATATATTATAATGCGAGCTAAGCTATCTACGTTTATG
>JABFQC010002253.1:0-16650 GCA_022817085.1 Psilanteris sp. ZL-2020
CCTTTAAAACGAGACTACTATTTACGCTTTGAATATTATGTTAAATTGATTTTCTTATCATTAAATAAATTCTACAAAAATGAGAAATTGTGCGTATGCAAAAAAAATAAACGAAATCTGTAATGTCTGTCAAAATCACTTGAAGAACCACCTTAAGTTAACTTAAATGACACGAAAAGTTATGAAATTATTACAAAAATTAAAGAACAAATAAAATTATTATTAGATTGTAAACATTTTTTATGGATGAAATTAATAATGTAATATCCCTTTAAATGGTTATAATATATAGATTTTAAACATTTCAATCAATTAAAAAGACAAATAATTACTCATAAAATATTAGTATACTATTGTATAGGCGTTATATTACTAAACATGAATTTTGTAATTTCTATATATTTAAACTGTATTTGTTAATTAATTAATTTATATTTATACATATTTTTTAGTACTGGTATAATAATGTATGTATACAATTCTTCATATGTACAAATTCTTTATATACAAATAATTATATACATTTATATTTATAGATAGATTATTTAAAAGTATGTTATAAAACATACAAAGTTTCAAAAATTAATTCTAAATATATCAATTATTTATTAAGTCTTTAGATATAATATATAATATATACTTATACATAGATATAAATTTGCATAGTGAGCCTTTTGAGAACATTATTTTACGATTGGTTATTTTGACGACTGTCCTCAAAACAATCGTGATATGGTTGAGGACAATCCCACGGAAAACGGTATTCAGTCCTAAGGATCTCGTATTTGTGATTTTATTAGATTATTAAAGGGGCGGGTGAGGGCGAGACATTCCTGCTGAGAGAACGGCCTTAGTTCAATGAAAACACAATTTCGCATACTCGTAAGTATTGCATATATTATGAAAATTTTTCTACCTATACGTATAAAAATAAGTACCTATAGGTACTCTATTTTTATATAAGTAATATATTATTATAACTGTTTATGTAACCCGCTTTATTATTAATTAAATTAAAATTTAATTAAAATGTTTTTAAGATAGAGGATACGTATTATAATATTTTATGATATAAGTAAATTCTGTATTCATTTGTTTCGGCGATGAATTGCTTACATTTCATTTGAATTATTATCAAATCTATCTTCATTATAAATATTATACTGTGAAATTATAACATCAATTTTATAACTTTAAAGTTTAATATAATTTTGACTTTGAAGAAATACATGCACTTATTGTAATTAAAGTTTGTTTCAACGATCTTAAATGATAGACTTGGAAATGGGTACAAGTTATATTTATTACAAGGAAGTACACAACAGAATAAGTTCATTTAAACTTCAAAATTTAATATTGTGAATGATCAATACGTCTTGACTATATTAGAATTTATTTCAGAACTTAAATTTCAAATTTCTCGGAATAATTGACGTTGATAAATCAATATAAAAGTTATAATGCTAAAACGTAAAGTATTCGATTGATGTCATCCTTCATTACACACTTACTAACTTTTAGTATAATACCTTGTCAATAGAATCGAAGTCAAATACTAACTATGAAAACAAAAAGATTTTCTAATAACTAAAAATTGGTTAACATAATAAAATAATTTTCAATATTATATATAAATCGTATACGTATCTATAATATAGTAAATAAAATAATATAAACTTGGCACTAAATATGGAATTCGTTAAATTTTATTCAATATATATTATTTAATAAATACTTTTATCATTAATGTATACAGGATATTTGAAAATATTTATTTTCTCGATTTAAGTATGTTTTTACATTTACAGAAAACCACCACATGTATATCGTATAATAATAAATAATAATATTAACAATTATTCTCTTATTAGGTTATTAAAATTGTGTTCTTGTTTATTATTTTAAAGACATTTATACTATAGACTGTCTTCCTAAAAATTATACTACATTATTCAATATATTACATTATCGTTTTTGTATAATTATAACAGCTTAATTGATTATAACAGAATGCTTGAAATATTTTTCTTTTTGATCAAATATAATGAAATCTATATATGATACAGTTTTTATATTGAAAGTTTTATTGCATATATATTTAGTTTATAGAAGTGTTATTAGCACATTAATGAAAACATAAAGCTATTGGTTCCATTTAACATTTAACATAATGAAGAATTTAAAATGTGTATCATCTAATTTAAATTTGTGTCTTATAAGTAGAAAAGTAAAACATATTATATATTAAAATTTATATTTATTAAGTATTCTTATACCTAATAAAAATCTATCCGATTGATTACAATTTGAAATTTAAATAATTAAAAATATCTTGGTTTGATAGAAAATAAATATGTGAAATGTAATATATAAATATAATATGTAAATATTAAAAATGACAGAAAATATTTTAAAACCATGTCAAATATTGATTTAAAAATAGTTTTTTGTGTAAAACATGAAATTTAAAATAAAAATTGAGACTTTTAATACATATATTAAACGTATTTAGACACTCAATCAATCAATATATCCGTAGATTTTTTTATTCCAGTATATTTGGAATATATAAAATATAAGTATTTATTATTATAAGTACATAATAATAGAATAAATAAACATAATTTCTGAATTCATATTTTGAAAAAAAAAATCATATAACATTAAAAGTATGTTTTTAATGTATATATTTAATTTATATATATACTAAGAAAAGTTAGTGCCCCTGTCATTCAAGTACGTTTTAGAATATTACATTTTATACATTATATGTTATATAATTTTTTTCTTTCAAACGCCGTCATATAAAGTTTATGAAGATATAATTACAACTCACTACAACTTCACGCGTAACGCGTAACGGAAACACTAACTCACTGCAGCGTGTGTTTTTCAAGAATGGAATTTGTATTTTTTATGGGTTTGATCATTTATTTTGTCTAATGAGTTTAACTGGCATATATATAATTTATAGAATATCATATGCAAATATTTAAATATAATATCTTTAGTGAGAGATACATTATAAAATATATAAATATAAATCGGTATATAACATTATATTCTAATATTTATTTATCAGAAAATATAAAACTGATCAGAATTAATGGAAAGTATTTTTCATTTGATATTTAACGATATGTTGGATTATTAATGATAGTCAATCTTTGTTTCTGCACTAGTTCTCATTACTGGTAAGCAATTAGTTCATTGTTAAATTGATATTCGTAAATGGTGGTAACTTGCATCAGAATTATGCTTGTCAATTGTATCGAAACAATAACGGAAAGTTATCTCGGAACAATTATGGCATATTGTAATAGACCAACGTTGGTAAACTAAATTGGCACTGCGTTACATTCCGAGTATTTAATATGATGACCACATTTCGAGAATTGGTTAGTTTTATATAACTATATAAAAGTAAATATTACAGTTTTTGTACTTGTCCAGCATGAGAATTTACAGCATTTCTAGGAATTATAAAAATTAAAAAAGTATTCATAAGAATGTTAACGATATTTTAACATTGTTTTAACAATAAATAATTTAATTTAACGTAGAAATATATTTTTTTCTGTTATTGAACATATTTTAAAAAAGTATTTTTATTTATATTCTAAAAAATTTATTTATTAATGCTTTCGTAGCAGAATTATTTTTCAAGAATTTCGTAATTAAAGTGAAACATATAAATTATATATATAATAGACAATTAAACCTATATGTCAAATACAAAATATCACCCTTGCATATTGATTAAATAAACTATATTGTATATTACATATGTTCAACCATATAAATATGCCTGCGGCATGTTAGGTGAAATTCAGTTCGTATGTGGACATAATGTTCTTTTGTTTAAAATTAATGTTAGTGAATTGGGGAATATTACGGATAAGGTATTATATGTAATCGGAGATTTGTCTTTTTTATGTTAGTAGTTAAAACAGTTTTGTAAATAAATTATTTAATTAAAAACGCATATAAATTCTAATTTATTACAGATAAAGATTTAAAATAAATATCACTGCATGTTATTCAACAGCATTATTGAATTTTGCCCTTACGCTATTTTGGACAATAGCAAAAATTAAATTTTTATAGTTTTATTAAAATTATTTAAACATTTTTTATTAGATCCTTTTTAGCGAGATATAAAAGTAACAGTAAAAAATATGACGCTTCTTTTCGACAAAGAAGAAGGATGCGACCAAAGAATTATGTCAATATGTCATAACTTTCAAAAGTCGTTCAGAGAATTTTAATCAACATCAAAATTGGTACTCTGATCACGTAAAGGGAACGCTATGACATATTTTAGAGCAACACGATCGGAAATGCAAATATACATTTCTTTCAAACATTTTGTATGTATCAAATTGCAGCACATGCTTATTTTTCGGTAAACATTGTTTCTGGTTTAATTTTATGCTTCTTCCTTTTAACGAAACAATGGTAATAATTAATGCTAATTCTATTAGACAGCCATATAAGTACGTGAAATATTGTTTGCAACGTGTCATCAAATTCGCATTTAACTTTTAAATTAGTTTGTTGTTTGTTAAAATATTGATTCGCAACAACGAAAAGTTATTGTTGTATATACCTATGTATACCAACATAACTTTAACCATTATATAATCTTTAAAAATATTATATTTAAATATTTTTCTGATAAATATGATAATGTAAAAATTATTATTATTATTGATAAGATAAAAATTAATGCTAATCTTCTATAACAGAATAAAATAATAATTATTTATCATTAATTTCATAAATTTAAAAAATAAATTATTGTACAGAATTTTAAATCCCTTTATTTAACAAATCGTAATTTATAATCATTGTATTGGTATCGATGACATAATATTAATGTTATACGTAGTCAGGTAACTGAAACATGTGGAAACATTACTTGAATAAAATTAATTATCCTGTCAACAAACATTTTTTTAACATTAATTATTTTAATCAATATTAATTAGCATTATTGTAGACAGGTATTCTTGAACAACTGTAATCCAAAATGGTCTGAAATACGATCAAGCAATAAAATAACTTAATTGCCGCGTGCTTCGACACATAATTTAATTCGCATATAACAATATTATACTTTGATGATATCGCAATCTGTGAATAACGTGACAATAGTATTATAGAGCTACTGTTATAAGATCCGAGTGCTTGTTCAAGAAGTTAATCGCCCGACGGCTGACATTTCGGCACGTAGTACTCGTCCGCCGGCAGCGAGAGTACGTATGCCGTTACACAAGATAGTAAATTTACGACGTTAGCTTTACGTGTCCCTGACATTTGTGTGTTCATGTTTTATGATATAGTATATCTGTTACATATTACCTGTGCAATGTAACACAAGAATAAGCTTTCCGTCAAATGCCAATATTCTTAATAAACTTATTCTAGCGTGCTTTTATACTACTGGAAATCGTAAATGCTGAAAACTTAAAGACAATTTCATTTTTTTTATCACAAATTAACAAGGCATGTGATTAATAAAATAACGATAAAAATAATACACGATATCATGAGAACAGTGTTTTAAATTTTATTAAAAAAATTACCAACTTTAACAATACAATTATCGTAATTCGTATAAGAACTGTTTATTAAAGATATACTATATAATAATTAATCGGTACAGTTCATATCGGACTACGAGAGTTTTAATCCAAAAACCATTTCTTTTACCAACCGACCTACAAATTATTTAAAGACCAAAAGACGCTTTAAACGTTTGGAATATTTTCACACAAGGAATTACCGCTTATTCTTCTCTAAATTAAAATAAAAAGAGGAATAACTGCGAGTTGAGTAACAGTTATGCTTTAACAACTCGCGGTCGCGCTTTAGCTAGGTCTGGCAAGTTCCAGTAAACGACAACGGGTTTTTAGGAGAAGTAATGCCGCGCTCACGATGCACGAGGACGCGAGAAAATATACAACATCAAAAGCAAGAACTTCTCGTCATAACGTATTAAGGCACTATTTTAAGCGGACCTTCCTGTTATAATATATGATGAGTATAATACTTCTGTCGCGTATGCATGATAGAAGGACGTCACGATCTTCTTTTCAACCTCTTAGTTCCACGCCTTTATTGTACAAAGTCCACGAGAGAACGAAATAGTCGTTTAACAATGTCATAGTAGTTGTATGTCCTGTGGCAAATGAGCTACCGTAGTTAAAAGATGTAACTCTATGACACATTCGTTTATGGTTTATATTACGTAACTTTTAAAATACATCGTAAAAGCGAATGGTATTTTAAACTGTTACAAAAATGTTTTCATAATCTCTATTCCTAGGTACTTTAAAGAGTGTTTTCTTTCCTAATAAAAACTTTCCTAATAAAAAGATTTTTTAATGTTATAAAATGAAACAATTGCAAAAAGAGATAAAATCTCATCGAAATTTGAAGAGAATTTAAATATAACGCAATGTAAACTAAATTTCATATCATCCAATTAAGTTATTTATTCAAAATTCTACGTTTTTCTTTCACTTAATGTAATATATTCTAAAAAGAGTTTTACTAAAAAACTAAGTAGTAATAATAATAGTATAAAATATAAAATTACAAGTTGTATAATTAAAATGAATTGTTATTTATGCTTTTTATTATGTTTAATATAACAATCAATCAAAAAACATATATACAATATAAAATATATAATAATTTATTTCTTTGGTTGTATGAAATAATATAATATAATATAATTTATTTTAAAAAGATACGATCGGGACCGCTTATCGTCTAGCAGCATGACCAATCTTTTGAATGATACATCATTTAACAATGAGCCGAATTTGTTCTATCGGTAAACTATTACCAATGATAGCAAATAATAATATATGGTCCATAAATAATTTTGCATGGTACAATGATTAACTTTTACATGGCTTATGCATTACATAGATAGGCATTTATGTATTGCTGACAAATTTGATCATCCATACCTTAACGTATTATGTTTCTATCAATAATTGTATTATTATCATAAATATTTTTACCGTTAATAAATTTACTAAGTATGTAGTGCCCCTTATCCCCTTCTTCCTCCCAAATGAACTTTGGTATAATCTTACAAGCCGAGGTATTGACTTTTATTGTATCTTTGCACATCTATTTGTTATTATAAAAATATTTTACATCAAAAATTGTAAAATTTTGACAAAATATCATCATTACACTCATAAAAATCATGAATATGTTTTGAGGATGAATCGAGGTGTAGGATATCAAATTATTGGGTACTAACGGAACAGTCCTGTTAAAAACTAGTTGCAAAAATATCAACGTAGCTGAGTTTAACCCTATAGCCAATATATATACCACTATAAATGATGTTGTGGTTTCCAAGAACCTCGAATTGTAGGATTGGCGAGATTTTTAAACGGTAATATATCTATTCAATTTTGTGACAAAATCTAATTAATGAGGCCGTAGTTAAGGGCCTTGTCTATCAAGACATTTTACTATGTTGCCAAGTTGAACAGTCCCATTATCAACCATCTATCATACATAAATTATATATATATAATGTATACATAATGAGGATATTTAATCCCTCTAATACACTGACAATACGGTACTGGGACCCCCTAGGACCTCGCGTTTTGCGTTTGGCTAGATTCATAACAACCGGTGTTTAATGAAATCCGAGTCTTTCAGGCACTCTAAACTATGAACATGTAGACAACAGACATCACTCCCAATCTTACCCTTTAAAAATCTCGCTAAACCCAAAATTCGAGAGCACTAGAACAATGTTATACTAATGCGTCCTGTTAAGACCCACCAAGTTAATGTTTTGTGGCTAGTTCTTAACGGGACTGTCCCGTTAATTTCCGAGCATTACCGCAAACCAGGAGTCATCCTCAGAACTGATTTTTTTTTAAATTCTATGAGAATGTACGACCAAAATTATACGTACATTTTTTTCAGAGGTAACCTTGCTGAGGACTATGCTTACTTCAACTAACTTAAATTTAACATTGCGTGAAAGGGAAACAAAATTTTTATCTGTCCTTAACTGCACGGTTATATGTATAGAAATAATATACAATATATTTTATCCACCAAACATTAAAATTCTTAAGAAGATATAAAGATACCATCATGTGATACAAAACTAGAACTTGATCTTATTTGAATGTATGTATTCAGTTTGCTTTTAATTATAAACATTCATTAATAATATATAAATTTTACAATTGTATAATATAAATATACAAAGTACTAAGAAATTCATATTGCAATCGAAAATACTTTATCACGTTATATCTAATAATATTAAATTTCAAGACGTCGTGAAACATAGCAGAACAGTACTGTATGTCATATTACGTCCAGTACTTAACTGGAGAAGGACAAGTGCCAAGTTCCTCCCTGCTAATGCCGTTATATATACGTATATTGTTGAATCGTGTCAATGGGGAGGAAATTTATAGTGATTCAACACGGAACCAGGATTTAACTAATAATTATGACATTCTGCACACCCGATTTAAATGCAAAGGATGGCAGAGAATGATTAATTTAAATTCAAAATTTTGTTAGGATATTTTTTGTAATTATTTTGAAACTGATGATATGATCATATATCACGCGATCAACAAAATATAAATGTATTTTTTTATTATTCTAATTTATTGTTAATAATCACTTTTAAATATTTTTAATACTTTTTTATACTTTTTCATTATTGATAAATTTAATTATGCAAGCATTCGTTTATAATTAAAAATACAAAAAATCATATTTTAGTAAAAACTAAGAAAATAAATATAATTAATAACTCAAAAATATTTTGCTACAACAAGTTCTAAATTCTTCTATACATTGTTAGATTATCGTTTTTTAAGACTGAATATAAATCAATTTTGACCTAATAATATTCCTTAATTTTTTCATGCATATTTCTTGGCTAATGTCACTTTGTAATCCTCTTTACATTCTGCTTAATCTGAACCATACTGATCCTTTCGAGCTTTCTCTACTCTTAATACCTGTTACATCATTAACTAATATCTTATCAAGCTAACTGTATTTCATAGATTTAAGGTCCTTTACTTCAATCTGAAAGATATCATCTTATATTATTGTCACCTCTAAAACATTATCTACTGCTAAAATTTTCAGTTCAGTACTATATAGTTTCATAACACATATATGTTATGTAATATAATACATATTATAATTTTATATTTATTATTATTTATTAGAAAAGAATAGTATATCTACTTAAAAATACTTTAAAATTAAAAAATAATGAAAAGTGAAATATATGAATTACGTTGTGAATTTTTATCAATTTCTTTGGAATTATATTAAAATTTGTCTACACTGAAAGAAATAATCTTGCAAATTTACTAAATTATTAACAAACGGTAGATAATTACACAAAAATTGAAACAAATATGATAACTAGTTTTTTCTTCTAAAACTTTGTCAAAAAATACTTGTCAAAAATAACGATATTCCATACGTTCGTTTATATTTTTTTACCTTTACCCTATGTGTATAGTCTAGTCTAGTAAGATGTCCAAGATTATTTCTTTCAGTATAGAAAGAATATTATAACAAAACTATAGTAGAATTATTGTCAGTATTTTTTATATTTTTAATATTCAGCATTTATACTTTTCAAATTTTATAAATTTTGGAAGTAGTTCTTTTCAATATCAATAGACATAGTTACAGGCTAAACTGTAAATAAAAATATGAGTTCTTATCAGCATTTTATAATACTAATATTGCATATTCAAGCCACCACATAAAAAATTGCAGTTTTAAATACATTGCCACAATTCCGACCATTTAACGTATAACATTTTATAAATTCTTTTATAAAGAAATTTTATAAAGGATGGTGGCGAAGGACGATAAAAGTGACGAAAGGTTTCGTTTCTGACTTCAGCTCAAATTTTGGCATTCGATTTTGCATTTGTAGATTAGTAAGTAGAACGCTTCAAAATAAGATGTATTCAAAAGCATCAGTTTCGACAGTTATATATGTATATATATACGTACGCCCTCCGGAAACTTTGAGGACAAACTCCATTTAGACGCCTAGTTACGTGTTTGAAAATTGTGATTTTTAACAACAAGAAAAATTTCCCTCGGGCGGCCTTCAGCTGCCCTTTGGACATTAATATGGGGTGGGGGAGGGGAGGACTTCGCAATACAACCCCCTCCTCTTTAAAAATAGTAAAAAATAATAAAATAAAAAACAGATGCCCCGACATCGTAATATGCGGGTCAGTCTTCAAAAGTCTCATTATGTATCCGCATTGATTTTAAGAAAGACATCACAATTATCATCCGTAAAATATTTAACATTGCATAAATGAGAAACAAGATTTTGTCCTCAAAAGGCTCACTAGGTAAACTTGTATATGATATATTTTAAGATACTAAATCAAAGCGGCAACTTTTATTTATAAAAAGTTATAAAACAATGTACAATTATTCTATTGCTTATAAATTATATGAAATCACATATATTATTATTAAAACTAAATGTCAATAAGAAGTAAGATGTGATTGTTTGTAAGAGTAATAAAATTTTTATGGTCTCTGAAAGGAGTCATATAACCTAGAGCAATTTTCTTAGGCAATAAGAACACTCCAATACAGTAATTGCAGCAAGTCCTAGGGGAAAACAATGTATATGAAAAACTAGGAATAGGGTAAGAAATCTAGAGAACTTTTAACAAATTTTCAGGAGTACAAGATCTTCGCATAAAATATTACATATATTACAAACATATATAAATAAATGATACACAACTATAAATGTAAATATTAAAAGTTATTGCAATGTTTTAGATTTGTACATGAATAATATATTTGCAAATAAATCTAAGGTATAAAATAATGATTGTGCTTTATTACATATTTTAAATATTTCAGTCATATTGACTGAAGTGAAATTTAAATATCACTACTTAAGAAATTAATTTTAATTCTAACATATGTATGTATAACGGTTTAATTATCAAAACTCTTATTGAATTGAACGATGTTTATACAAAGACAAAAATATTTATGGTACTTGAAAAATGAGCAATAAATCGTTTACAAAATGACAACAGAATATATTGTTAAATTCGATAAGCTTGCGTTCATCTCTATATTGTTATCGAGTGTTAGTTAAACATTCGAATGTAGTTTCGTTTGTTGTAATACGCAAAAAACCACGCAGAAAAAATTACCATAACTGAGCTGGATGAGCATTGAATATCATAGATCGTGACAAAATAAAAAATATTTTTCACCGACTGATATCATAAAATACAATATTTTCTTCTTGGTCTAAAGTGGTTTGTGCATTTAGTTTGAACAATATTTATATGTATTATATAGTAAATGAATTTACTACTAATCTGCAAAAATGTTATATAATAATATATTATTAAACTGTCGGTTTCCTTTCTACCAAGACTTTCATAATGCTTACTTTTAATATTAATATCAGTAGGGTGTTGATAATATGTAGCTTTTTATAGCTCACAATTTATTGGATTAATGAACAGTATAAGTTTAGAATAGTAAACTAAATTTTAAGTATAAAAAAATTTTAAAAATAAAATCGACTTTAAAAAAAGTTAAAAATGTTATATAGAAAAACATGTAATTCATCAAAACTAGGATACACACTTCCATAAAAATAATTTACAAATTACTATATCGTATATTCCATATTTTATTTTTCAACATACAAACTGACATCTGTATATATAATGACAGTAATATTCATTATTTGTCATTAATAATATCTTTTTAAATATTATCCATCAAATTATAGAAAAGTATTCGTTTAATTATTTAATTTTAATATAAATTATACTTACGTGTATAATTTAATCAACATTATCGAATTCGATTTATTGATGAGTACACCATCAAATAATAATAAAAAAAAATAAATTTCAAAAATAATTTTTGATCGTATTTAAAAAATATGTATACATAAATTTGTATACAAGTAACAAGATCATAAGTAATAATCTAAAACATATTTGTAAAGAGTATATTTACTCTGTTTGAGATTATTCAATAAAGTCAAATAAATATTGCTACCACGTACCATATCACCTCCACGATGAATTATCGATTAAAAATTGTTCATCTTTAGTAATAAATTGTTCCTTTCACTTAAAAAAAATTCCCACTAAAACAATAAAATATATTTAGGTTTATCGGTAATAGTATAAATAATTCATCGTGCGATATTGCTCGTATCAAAAAAGCCGATAACTGACACCTGCAAAATGTTCACGAAACACCGCAGCCTATAAAATTGTCAGCAGCGTTTGGCCTGGTACTCGTTGTCTATACGCATTTTTACGTGGTCACTAAAATGCAATTTCCGCCGTATACTGCGATTCAAAAGCTTAAAAATCGTTATCATGATCGACGACACGTTAAACATTAAATCAAATATATGAATAAATTAAAATTCAGATGCACGGTATTATAATAACGTGAAAATATAGTTAATGTCATTTTTAAAAGCAAATGTCGTTCCACTGTGACGCCTCGAAGAAACGCTGACTTGGTGTGGGGAAATTACTAACGAAAGTAAACGCGCGCACAAAGTAGAACGATGTCTTTGCACCGTATTCGTTGGCATCCAGCAAAGCAAGTTCGAATAATATTGGTCGACCGGAAGTTTCTCGAGCAGAACTATTTCTGCACAAGTCATACGTGAGATTGCGGTCAACAGTTCAGCTGGAAAGACGAGGTGTTGTTAAAGTACCTGTCGTGGTTTATTGCAGGCGGAAACTCGTTTATGACAGAAAAGCACGGGAGATGGAAAATGTACGAACAAAACAGCTTGCGACGCGCTTGCGAATACCTCGCGCGCAATGCACTTTAAATTATCCGCGTTATTATCTTAATAACCGTAGA
This sequence comes from Psilanteris sp. ZL-2020, assembly GCA_022817085.1. NCBI lineage: Eukaryota > Metazoa > Arthropoda > Insecta > Hymenoptera > Scelionidae > Psilanteris > Psilanteris sp. ZL-2020. The sequence continues at coordinate 12,943 of JABFQC010002253.1, forward strand.
AACAAGGTTTGGCCGCATTTCTTTTTTATATTTTTTGTTCAGCGTCAATTGTTACAAAGCAGAATTGCATCAAATTTCTAAGAAATTAATTGCTTGAAATTGTTCTCGAGTCTTGACAAGAAGTTGATTATTGTTTTGTGACTTGCGACTCCATTTAATAAGATACGAGTATAACGTCAAGGTTTGTTCCAACTGAACGGAACATTATTTGATATAATACTGCAATTAATATTTCAAATTAAAAGATAGAGATAATATATATTAATATAAAATTCAATTTATAGAAATATACAATATGTATTAACATAAAATATTCTTTATTTGATTATTACTAGCGTATTGCAGTTGATAAATAAAAAAGATTTGATAGAAACAATAACAATAAAAAATAAAATAAACTATGAGGAGAAACTTGATACGTTTCAATTAGCTTATTCGTTTTAAATAATATGTTAGAAAACTAAAATTGGTTTATCTTTATATCGCAATGATAGTTTAGTAGAATAATTACATATTTATTATGAAGTATAGGAACAGTTCAATTGCTTAATTTAGCAAATACATAAAAGTAATTAGTTATGAGATATTGTAAAAAGGTTTTAAGTATTAATTATGAAATTTTGTTTATTTGTAGAGAATATTAAACTCTAACTTATCGTGATTAAATATGCATTTGGTAAAAGAATCTTTTTTAAAGAGCGTTTTGAAAGCATTTAATAAGTTAAACACTTGCTACTTTTAAATGACACGTTTCTTTTAAAGATTGTGTTAGTAAGTATATATTATAATTATTGTTGTTTTATTACAAAGTGTTTAATATTTATATAATTGTAGTTGAAAAATTAGTTTTTTGTCATAACACTTGTTCTAACTAAAAACATTTAGTACATAATATATAGATATATCCAAACCCAAAACACGAGGTCCTAGGCAGCCCCCAGCACCGTGTAAACTGGTCTGTCATACTAAGCATCACTGCGCCGATATTTTTGGGGCTGTTGCTTAACTGAACAGTCCCATTAAGCACTACTTCATATATACACTGGTACTTATCAGGACATTTTGCTATGTTATATATATATGCTATATATATACATATATATATGTTTATTTAAACCTTTGGTGTATCTTTAACATCTCTCACTGTACAAATTTCTAAATTCAACTGAATAACAACATATTATACAATAAAATATCATACATTGAGAAAATAAAATTGTAAGAGGAACTATACACATCGTTAGTCGTACAATTTCACATTGTATAAGTCTTACAATTTGAACAGTAATCGACGTTAGCCAATCAGATAATAGTATTCAAGTGGTTTAACCAATGATAAGCATCAAAATGTTACAATGTAAATTGTATAATTTCATTTTCTCAGTGTATAGTTTAAAATTAATAATATAAAAGTAATAAAAATATATAAGAGTATAATAATATATATAAGATTATAGTTTATGATTAACAAAACATTGTACTATTAACGAATCTGGAAAACTAACTTCTATTCATAATTGAATTTTATAAACATAGTATGTCAATTATTTAGTATTACAATTATTATGTTTAAATTAAAATGTTCTTTAATCAATTTTAAAAATTCCCAATGTTTTTAGGAATAATTATTTTGTGTCATATTTGTTAAGTTGATAAGTAACTATAATATTTCAACATAGAATGAGTTCTACTGAAATACGTGTCATACTATTTTGCAAAATAAATTAAGATAAAATATTGTATTAACCGGTGAACTGTATGGAGTTAAATAGCTGGAAGTTATGTTATTAAATAACCTGTACGACGCATACGGTGAATGCAACAAAAGTCATTTATAAATCAACCTGTCTTCCGAAAACTGCGGAAACTTTTCCATTATAGTGTAAATAAGCATTTCATTTTCATATTTTCTGCTATTCTCTTCCAAATATTTAAATGCAAAAATAGTTCTACCATAAAATGGTATATAACTTTTTGTACGTCATAGATATCGCTAGTAATGAATAATGATGAGAATTAATATTATAGATTAAAAATTGCATGAAAATGGAGCATTTATTAAGCTTTTAATTAATTCATATTGTGTAGTAATAAGTACATATGTCCACGCTGTTGATCACCCATTAAGTAATTTAATTTATTATACAATTTTGGATGTTTATAACAGTAGTTTCAGATAGAAGTGAGTGTGTATTGCATGAATATTACTACAATATAACAACGTGATAATTGTATATAATTAAAACATAAAATATAAATAATTATATCTTCTTTTAATTACTTAAAATCTCTATCAGAATTTTAAATATCTTAATTAAAAGTGCTAGTTCGTTTTAGTAAAAATTTTATTATTTTAATACAATAGAAGTTTATGATGCTCAATCTCTGAATATATATTGTTTATATTCATTCCAACGTTTATTAATTCATTGTAAGAGTAATATTTCAATAACAAAGTATCATTTTTAATTGCACGAAATTACTTGCCTGTTAGTGGAATGAAAATAATTACTAAATTGTCAAAATTTATATAAAAAAATAAAAAAAAATATGATCATAAACACAAACTTACAATTAAAACATAAAATAATGTTTCTTAATACATACATACAAGTTAAATAAAATTTGACAATTAACTTACTATTTGATTGAAGTGGTCCTTTCTTTGTGTTACTACATTAATTAAATCACAAACAAAATGTAAATAAATTAACCTCACGTTTAATTAAATAATTTGAAAAGTATTTTGTATCACAAGAAGAATTTGAAGCGGTCGAGGTCCATGTATATAAATTGCTTATAATATGAGTGACAATCTAAACTAACGCTCGTGAAACTGTAAGGCTTCCTTGTATTGTGCTTAAATCCGCTGCAGTACCAATGACTACATCATTATATGTAGGACTACTGTAGACAGTGTCATATTACACACTCCACTCATACAAAGTTAATAACTGAGTGCATGCCGTGTCGGGCACCGCAACAAAGGTACTCATCCTGCAATGTCACTGGACGACGTTACTTCCTGCGAGACACGTTTTCGTCCTACATGTATATGTGCATAAACCGTGCAGCTATGTAAATGAGAAACAAATGTCGTACACCTGCTCTCATGCATAAACCTAGACGCGTGAAGACACGCACACGAGAAGTAACATTTATAGATTATCAAATAAATTATGGTTTCGCATGTGTAATTGTAAACAACTACCCAAGCATTCCATTTCATTTTTTGTTGCATAAATTGCTAGTTTGTTTGTTAAGGAAACTTCATTACAAAGGAATTAATAAACTTTGTTACGACAAATTATTAAATTAAATAATAACAAATTTATTGCCATTAATTTGAAATGAGCAAAAAGGGTGAAATATTATATGATGTTACTTAATATTATCAATTGAAATATAATAATTATGGTGATATTGTCTGTTTACGTCGAGTTACATTTGATCATAAAATTGTAACCAACTTTTATTAATTTGAGAAGATTTTTTTTCTTGTTTAATAACGTTGTATTTAACTGTTAATTTATTTGTACATTTTCATAACGATGTATTTCATTGTAATGATTTTGATTTATAAACATTTGAAAATAAAGACTTTAAGAAGGTAAGATTTTAGTCATTATATTATTTTATATAAAACGGTAAAAAACGTTATATACTATAATTAAATAGAATGCATTAAATTTATTTATGAAATAATAT
>JABFQC010002254.1:0-16647 GCA_022817085.1 Psilanteris sp. ZL-2020
ATACGATGTGGTACTGGTGCAGAGTGAGTGGGGGTACGAGCATCGATCTCTGAGAGCTAGAGATCGCAGCGATTGACTAATGCGTCTTTGAGGCGGGGAGTTAAAAGAGGCGCCTGGGACCCGGGACACCCGGTTCGTCCTTCGCATTCTCTCTTTCTTTCAACGCCCTCTCTCCCCCCCCCCCTCCACCATCTGCATCGTTTTTTACTCTTTCACTCACCTGCGACCCGAAGCCTTATCGTTCCGCATCTCATATCTCGCTCGACTTTAATTAACCACTTTTTACGTACCCCTTCGCATCATCGGCATTTCGCTGCGATGCTTGTTATTTAATAATGGCGTAAATAATTGTGTCATTAGCGTTCCGCTTGATGGCTTTGCGTTTTGATTCATCCTGCTTCCACCTCGTCCTGGTGGTTGTTCGCGCTGGTCGACGGCCCAGGCGCGCTTTTGTTCTAACAAGAGCGTCGATTCGATTGCGATTCGGGTGCGTGTACGTCTGGCGATTAAAAGTGTGACTTCGATTTGAAAACGTGGATTGCTGGACTGAGAATGTAGATTATAGATACACTGAGAAAAAAGCGCAGTACAATTTAGCAGATTATCTGTTAATGTCGGAATATATAATAAAATGTGTCAAATTTTCTTTTGCACATAGGAAGAAATACTGTTCTTATTACGACACGAGGTGAAATTTAAACCCTACTTATTACCTATAAGTTATCGAATTTGTATAAAAATAAGACCTAATTAGTGCCTAAAAACGGCCGAAGTTTCCCTTTTCTCAATAGGAGCACTTATGTAGGGCCAATTTTGGGATACGTTCTCGAACCATGTAGGTCTTAAATGGATCTTATAGGTCTTAAAAAGGACCTAATATTCGAGTTTAAGCAGTTAAATACCTTAAATAATGCTAATGAAGGTTCTGTAAGGGTAATGTAGGACAAAAATTCGCCTCGAGTCTGGTAAAATAATACATACATGTATACATGTAAAAATTAAAAGGTACACTGAGAAATTCATATTTTACCCGAAACAACCCAAATTGTAATTGAAACTTTATATGATATTGATATACCTTGCCTATTTAATATAATACCCGAGTCGAAATTTAGACCTTGATTTGAACCTCGAAATGTCTAAAATTTCTCATTTAGGTTCTAAGGGATTCAAAACAGGGTCTAATCTATATTTTAAGACTCTTTTGATACTGTAAGACTCTATTTTGTTTTATTTGTTAAATTGATTTATATTTTTTTAATTTATTAGTTAATTAAACATCTCTAAATATATTAGTCTACATCTTTAATATTAGCATTTTATTATATTTTATGAATATATATATATATAATTTTATTTATATAATGTTCTTTGTTTAGTTCTTTTTATTTTCTTCAATTTGCTTGAGCCTGCTTGAACCTCGATCTTAGAACCTAAACGGGAAATTTTAGACATTTCGAGGTTCAAATCGGAGTATAAAAACTCAGAATATATTAAATTAGAACATAGTTTAAAGCTATTAGCTCCTTAATTCGATGAACTGCTCTAATTTATTTTATTCTTATTAATATAACTTAGAATATTATAAAACATTTGGTTTCAGTTACTCCGCGGACTACAATCGTTTCGCACCAAATAAGAATGAATAATTTTATTAATGTTGGCCATTTTCAGACTTTTACCCCGCAAGTCCAACTTTTAACCAACCGTCCGCACTACAGGACCAACGGTTTACGTTTTTCATGGTCGCACTTAAAAATGGCGATTGCGCGTTTTTCCAAACTCGACGGTACATTTTTTGCAATTAGCAGACGCGCGAATAAAAAATGGCCGCGCAACTGCGGATGGTAGGCGATTATTATCGACGCGAAATACCACGCAGACTTTTTGCCGCCAACGTATAAATTGTGCATGTTAAGCACGCGGCGGATATTGCACTCGATCGTTTGCTATCGAAAACGCGCAAATAGTTAAATTGGTTTAGTTTCTTTCAATGAGCCGTAATGTGGACGAAAGGATGGTCATCGTAAAACTCGAGAGCGTTGCTTCGACCAAATTAAAACGCACGCGAGTGTTCAGAATTATGCAATTTCGCGGCGAATGGTATTTACGTCGCCGGGGTATTATATATAAACATATTTAGTGTCATTTTATTATAAGCTCGTAGCGATAAGGCCGGTGTGTATATACAGCAATAATTTTATTAGTTGCGAATAAACAACTATGTGCTGCGCATCTCACCTTTGAATATCAGTTGATTCGATAATGAAAGTAACGTGATTTCCGTAGTCATTTGTGTGCGTTATGGATTAAATGGATTAGCGGAAATGGTTTTTTGTATAGTTATGAAGATTCAGTGTTAATTATATATATATAAATGAAGTTTAGGTTTATTAGGAAGTATAATGGAAACTTGACTCGTATTTAAAAACTTTTAATTTTCATAGTAAATTGTGTTATGTATGTATAGAATACATAAATAAATATTCAGGTATGTGTAAGTATAAAAATATTTACAAGTAAGTACAAAAACACTTGTAACATAAATATATGAAACGTAAATGTAAACAAATCCTTAGTACGTAAACATAAGAACTATTAATGTAAACAAAAACATCTTCAACGTAAACATAACGATTTTTAATGTCAACAAAAACGCTTTTAACGTAAATATAAAATGTTCAATCTACACGCAAATATTCCCGTTTTTGTAACGAAAATTTATTTATACCCTTTCTTTCGGCACGCACAACCAATTTTCATCGCGAAATCACTTGCGTCGCGCGCACTCTAATTACGTACAACATTTCAGAAATACGCGCTGGAAATCGTGACGCATCGTGCCCTGATGAAAAATGCATTACAAATGAGTTCATGCGGCTGAATGCTCGCATTGCAAAAACGTTTTGTTTACAATAATGATCAATACCATTGGATGATTAATTGCGTTCAATTTTTCTCGATCATCTCGTCGCACGAACACATGTGGACCCAAGACTTGTGTATAATGAAACATCGTAATAGAAATTACAATCACCAACAAACTAATTCAATTGAATTACTATCTTTTGCCGAGATAAGAACAACGCATTGTAATTCAAGCGAAACAATGTTATTGTTTATGCGGGTTGCAGTTTCGAGGACAGATCAGTAAAATACGGTGCTGGGGCCCTCTAGGATCCTCGTGTTTTGGGTTTGCATATTTTTTTTTATGAGTGGGGGGGTTGGGGCGGAGCCCCCCGCATCCTTTTATGAGGGTGGCCGAAGGCCGTCCGACGTGCTTCGTCATATTTTCTAAAAAAATTGTTTTCAGGGCCGTACGTAGGGGCCCAAAAAGTCGCTATCCTCGAAACTGCCGTTATATATGTAGGTATACCTACACAGAAAAAAAAGTTTGTCATATTTAGTCAATCTTTGACTAACGTAGTCACCAAAAGTATTAATATACGAACAAGCGATCTGATTGTCATACGTTGACAATAAAGATGTTGAATAAGACAATTTAAAGTTAAAGGTTGACAACATTATTGACAAATTTAGACAATTATATTTACCATTGATATATTCGCTGTTTCAGACAACCCTACTTTTTTCTGTGTATATATATATATACAACACAATTATAAATTCAAACACGAAAATATCTGGCATTGGCTGGCGTCGGATCCTTCCGAGTTTCGAAAAAACTAATAATAATTTAATTTATCAGCTGCGAATCAGACACGATAAATTCAAATTCAACCGCGCGCCATTATCCCAAAGAAAACGCACCGCTACGTTCGTTTAAAAAAACATTCGCGTTTATCGAAACGTCGTCGGTCCCGCGAGTGAATTCAGCCGCGGAAACGTGCGTTCCTCTTCAAAACCTTCGCCTTCAAACGCAGCGTTATCGCGCGGGCATCGCAAAAATACGAAACGTTCGCCGAGCGATATCGCATCCTCGGCGCTGTTCCTTTCTTCTAATCCGCGATATGTGTGTCACGTGACAGCCGCGCGCGCCACCGCAGGCGTACTTTCTCGCGGAAGGTCTTCGTCTTTGTATCGCGGTGTCGCAACGCCGAGGTAAAAGGCGCTGATGTGGATCGCTCGGCAAGGCTGTTGCACAATCATCCCTTTATCCGCGCTCCGGACTCACGGACGCGGATTGGCGCCCAAATCCGCGCTACTCCTGAACGCCATCCCCGGCCGCGCGATCGCGAGATAGCGGCGTTCGCCGATCGAGCGATACTAATAATTAATCCCATCGCGATAACGATTGAATATTTGTTACGCGGCTCGAACTGGGTTACATGAAAGCATTGCGATATCTAAAGGCCAGCAGTGAATCGATCGCGATCGGTTGTTGGTTGGTGTGGGCGAAAAAAATTCGGCGCCGAATCTAGGAATCGAATTTGGGGTTGATAAACTGCGTTTCATAGAAATTTATCGCAAATACCCCGGATGGAAAATTATTGTAGATATTTTAGTGTTAGAACTGAAAGTATGAAGTTATTAGCACTGAAGTTATTATAACAAATTTGTCGAGTAACTCGTGTGTTACAGGGTACTTACAGAAAGTCTAGTAACTCGCGAGTTGTTTTGTGTTTTTAAACTAGCTTTATATTTTTAGTACTAACATTAAAATCTATAATTAGTTAGAGATCTGATAGATAATTAGTTGTGTATGTTATAGTAAATGTAGAAAGTGATGGTTTTTATGAAAACGTAAAGTTTTTATAATTGACTTAATGTAGAGTTCAACTTTAGTTATATATGTTACTTGAACCGAAGAAAGTACGAAGTTAAAGTTAATAAGAAGTATGGTAATAACAACGAGTAGGTGTCAAGTGCTACTATAAATATTACGTTCCCTTGCATTTTAAGATTTTGAATATTAAAAGTCTTGATGACGTAGTGAAGAGGGTTTAGTCTTCTAACATGAGAGACGAAGGTTCGATTCTCGGTTTATACAAGTATAGGAAGTAGTGTTATTATGCATTTTTTTGCAATAATATATATAAAATGAAAATTTATTTGATAAGACAGTCATTTTGTAACCAATTTACCATAGAAGTACAATTAATTATAGTTAACCAAAGATAATAAAGCTAATTTTGTAATGTTATAATATTTTTTTATAATTTCTATATTTTTTTTGTAGAGAACTACTTGCGCTTACTATTTGGTTGCGAAAGGTGAAGGGAAGACGATTCATTACATATACATTCATTAAATAATTTCATCTTTGGATACGATTAAAAAGGAAACCAGTCTTGGATTGGAGGCTGGTGGAACTGCCATGGGATATTTTTCTTTGTCATAAATGGAAGTTTATGAACAAAGAAAAAGGATGGCTAGACCGTAGTATTTATTTTGGATTAGTATAATATAATCATATGGTTTTCTATAAACCCTGTTCTGTAAAATCCTAATGAGATTTTATATAATATGTGTAAATATAACACGCTAAATGTAAAACTACGCATAATATATAAAATATATCTAAATTCACTGTACGGTAAAACGTTACTTCTTATGTAGTTTATTATTGTTTGTGGTTTGGCCTGGAATATCTGGTTCATTTTTCATATGGATTTAATTAATAATTAATAAATTAATTTGTAACAATTGAATTAATCAACTAATTTCTAACCATACAATAAAGTCTTCGTTCAAGCATTTCATTCAAGCATTTTTACGTTCAACTCGAATATTTCAGTGCGACATCCTTTGTGTGGTATTACATACACGATTCGTGCGCGCGAAAATAAAACGAAAGTCCGTTGCGCTTGATTATCATTTCAAACGTAATTACAATAAAGTGCAATAATTATAAATCATTTTAAAAAGAAAAAAAAACAATAATCAGTACAATTTCTATATGCATAATATACCAATAAAAATACCCCAATGTACTCGCTAATAAGATAATCGTGATCCTCTCGTTTCGCCTCCGAAACGTCGCATTTCTCTGAATTAACAAAACGTCAACAACAACAACTACAAAAAAGCAGTATTGCATCGCAAATTACAAGGCATTTCACGTGTCCCAAGCCACGATAATTCATGCCACAAAAGTGTGCTCTTTTATTAACCAAAAGACGTCGCCCTCCCCCTCCTTCCGGCCCGGTTAATTACACGAATCGCAGCGTTTTCTCGGCCGCGTGCATAACTCAAAACGAAGCGTCGACGGCCGAAAATTCGAACGTTAAAGCGACGTTTTTTCCGGCGCAACCGAAATGACTTACTTCCAACGAGGCAGAAAACGCGTCGCAGAAGGCACGGCAAAAAGGTCCTCGACTAATCCCGCCGGAGTATCGGAGCCGTGTGTCGACCTCGATAACGCCCGTTCCGCGGCAAAAAGTGAACCCACCCGAGCCGGCGCGTTCGAATAATAACACGAGCAAGGCCGCAATGTGGGTCCTCGGCTGCGGAACTTGATTTTCGAGAGGTGAAAGTTAAGGTCGTCTGACGCAATCGCGGCACAACAGCGCCGATCGCGGCGCTCGTTAATAGGAATAGTTTCTCTCTAAATTGCGCCTCGAATCGTTAAATAATTTCAGATCGATACACTTTCGTTGTGCCCGAAACCCAGTAAAAGGGTAAACAAATCGAGCGCGCGAATCGCGAGCGAGAAAGAAAAAAAAACGAAGGAAAAACAAAAACAGATGCAAAAAAAATCGGCAAACGCGCGGCTTATAAATAAATCGACGGCGCAAAAATGCCGACAATTTGTGATCGTTATTAAACTCTTGTTTCGCTTCGACAAAATGCCTGTTTTTGTTCGAATCAAACGGAACGGAGTTAATTGGCCGAATCAAAATATCGCAGCGATGTTAAAGAACGGCGAGCCGCATAAAAGGTGGTTATTTAAGCGCAAATAAAGATACGTACACAACGAGAGCCAGCCACACGGACGCGAATTCTCGAGCATGTTAAGCCTCGGTAACGCAAAATTTACAGTGCCCATTACGCCGCTGACATTCTTTGTCTTGTCGCCTCTCGACGATTGAATGCGGTTAGATTATGCTCACCAGAGTTACGTGCGCTTCTTGCAAAACGATTTGCCATTTGCCCTTCTACGCGGCGCGCTCCGTCTTCGTTTCATTTTCCTTTCTCCGAGTGCGCGTCGCGATCGCAATTTCGGTGGCCGATCAAATTTTTACGCGTATCGGATTACTCGTCGCGCTCGTTTTCGGTTCGTTCGGTGACGTATGTGGTTTACGTCGTTGGTCCGCGTAATTTCGATTCGCTCGCCACGCGCTTCTTGCCGAAAACCGCACGGTTATGCGCGATCGCATTTGCAATTGGAATTCGTGTCCGCGCGGATCAAACGGCCCAGCGGGATTTGTCATTTCCTTTTAATTCGGCGCCGGCGTGTGTGCGTGTGCGAGTGTGTATATACATATTATATCATTTGTAAAATTTAGTTTTCGTAATGAACCCGTTACGGAAACTACGTATTTAAGTTCGGTTGTTAACCTTTTTTTTCTTTTCAATCAAACCAATATTTCATAACACTGAGTAGAAACCTTATCTTCGGCACTGCGTAAATGTTAATTTTGAATTTCTTCACCTATTCAGGTTTTGTTTAAATCCATAGTAATAAGGGACGATTTTTATGAAACACATTTATTACAAGCATCGCTTTCGAAATAAATTTTCCGACGAAATAAACAGGAAACTCGTAAAAGCGACGTAAAAACAAACATGTAATTTCAAGACGTAATTATTCTGATGTGAAAAATGCTTCTCTTTAATGCAATATATCTGTAAGGTTTAAAACAACAACATCGACAAGAACACCACGAAGAACAAAACTATCAACACCATAACAATGACAACAACAATAACAAGAATAACATCCATTGCAACGACAAAAACAATAGCAATATCGAATAAACATAACAATGATACATAAAGCTAAAAAGACTACATAAATAATAACAACCGTCATAACGTAACATCGATAAAAAAAGAACAAAAGCAATAATAACACAATATCAATAACAACAAAATTAAGTATTTTGTCACGTTGTTACTGTTATTATATACATTTTTGTTCATCATGAATTTTGAATTGTATAAACATTTATTTAAACTATAATAATTTTACCGTAATACAAATGAATTACAGTCAAGTTTTTTTTCGAAAATGTTTACGAATCTTGAACGGCCCTTTGTTCGCGTTGAAATAAACGTACGTGCGGTAAATTTTGGCGCGCTCAATAATTGTAATTAAATTCCGGAATTTGTTCCAAATTTGCCGAAATAATGGCAGTCGCAATTCCGGCGTTCCAATTCCCGTTTGACGCGCGGCGCACACGTGGCCGTGCGTTCCATTCATAGGAACGCGCGTTGCGTATACATACACGCATTTCGTAAAAGTAGCGCGACGTCGCTTGTGCGATTCGCACGAAAGCAAGTAAACAACGCTTTTTGCCCGTTAAACATCGGCATGCAAAATATTTTGTACTCTCCTTTGAATTTCAAACGCGTTGCATTTTTCGCGATCGCATCGCAACGTTACGATCGTCGCGAAATGGAACCGCAACCGAACGGCCGATTTTTCAACCGATTATCTTAGCGCGAAACTAAACCCGATACCGATCGTGGATTCGACGGTAATTATGACGCGCGGCGCGCGCATCCGCGCGGATCAAAATGCTGAAATATGACAGCCGGGATACATATAAATATAATTTAATTGTCAGATTTGAATTATAATGGCGGAGCGCGATAAATCCCGCGATAGAGGGAAACAGTCGCATTACGTTGAATTGCCGGCAAAGAGCTGTCATCGCGCGTTCATTCAAGTGTCCGTTGCTAGGCGTTTGCCGGTCGTTCGGCGCAGCCGACAAAAAGACGATCGCGACGATAAAGCGTTGCGCGGCATTCGGAATTAATTTTCGATTTTGCTCGCGATATTATCGCGTGATAATACACTTCGTGACGCGTGAAATTTATTGTATCCCGAGAACCGCGCGTACAACAATTATACGTGCAATCAGTGCATAATCTCCGATTAATGGACAGTGTCGTATGAAATCTTGGACGCAGACTCGAATGCACCGCGAGCGCGGTTCTGCGCGAAACGTTAAATACACGTTCGTCGACGTAATTAAACTCGGCCGAACAAGGAGGATGAGACGGGAAATTGCGATTAAAGTGCGCACGCGTCGGGGAAAAATGGTAGAATTTACAATCGCGATATTCTAATTAGATTGTTAAATGGCGGATTGTTGATTTGGATAAACAGATTTCGAGTTAACGATCCTGATCCTACACTGATTATTGGTGGATTTAGTTTCCATAGTTGGCGGTTTTTATCGCGGTGGCGCTGGCGTATAAAGAATAAAATCACTTAAGTGGGGGGCAAAACAGAATTACTGTTTTAGGTTGGTTCATTTTAAAATCGATTTTCTCACTTTTCTTACTTTGTAGATAATAAAGACGAATGCATTTTAGTGGAAATTAATACATTGTGTTTAATGTAATACGTTGCGTTTCTGAAGTGAACAAAAATGCAACAAACGAAATTTGGTCAGTCTATTAGAATGTTTATTGTCACGGAATTGTTGATGAAATGGTTTAAAGAATGAAGAATCGATTTTTATCTTTTATTTAACATTATTTTACTTTGTTTATTAACAAATCATCGTAACTCTACTGTGATGGCATTTTTCCATCCACTTCGGGCGACTGCGTTAGTGTTATTTTAGATCACATATTTATCAGTCATAATATTTTGATTCAATATGATACATTTTATTCCTCATTAATGGGAGATTATATTTTTAAATAAACAACCCTTAATTTTATGAAGCATGCAATTATTAAATCGATTATAAGGAAAATGGCTTGTCCCCCAATTGCCTTTTGGAAAATTAAAAACTAATTAATATTTGCTTGATATTTCAAAAGACTTTAATACGAGCAGATTACAACGAAACTTCTTTTTAATTTAAATTTAATAAACTTAATACAATTTTAATATAATTTTATATATATGTATTTGAAAATCTATATACCCTATTTAATAATAATTTATATAACTGATCCAATGATATTAGTGGACTATTAAGAATATCATAACAACGTTATATCTGCATAATTTTCAATGCATATTTCTATTAAGCCACACGATCTTTGTTTACGAATTTTTGCCAATCTCCACCAGTTACGACCAACATACGATCAAGAAACCAACACGCGTTTTGGGTACGCGTCGATAAATCACCGCAAAAAGTCAACAGCCGTTCGCCAAAATCATAGTCGAATCCCGCGTCCTTGCGTAACATTAATTAAGTCCTCTCGGCTGAACGCGAATCCTTGAGAGATAAGCGCTGATCATCGGTACACGCTTGAATTTTACTACGATTTAATTTATTATTGAAAAGAAAATAACGCCGTATCGCGAAACCAATGAATCACGCTCGAAATCGCGCGAAACGCCGCAGCGCTATCGGCGATATTTAGGATGAGAATCTCGCGTCAGCGTTTACGGTCATTTTCGCAAATCTCTTATGCCAATTAACATAATTCACGGATTTTCCAGTACTTAGTGATACTAAAAATAATTCAACGAAATTTGAAAAATAAGCGATCCATCGTGGCGCAGAGGACGTCGAATGACTGAACCGGTCATTAAAATACAACCGATTCACTCGCAGTCGAATTCCCGATTTGAATGCAATTGCCGATCGATGCGCGCAATTTCGCGGAATGTCACGTTTTACCGTAAGAACTTCATAAAACTAGTACGGGCTAAATAACTAACTAGACTGGACGGCTAAAAGTGTGTTACGCAGTCGACTTAATTGTGAGCACATTATATATATATATAAATATATATATATATATATATATATATATATTTATATATATTCATTATGTACGTGTGTCGAGCGCCGCTCGGCTCGAGAGGCGAGCTGATATGAGCATAAGTTGCGCAGGACATACTTACGCGCACGTACGCATGTAACAGCAACGGCGTTTCTTGGTGTACGCGACTTTACCGTTAGCTCCTTTTGCCGAGGCACTGCTCATGTCGCAACAACTTGGAAGAATAAAAAAGAGAAAAGCCGGAGAGAAAAAACGCGTACGACAGAGCGACGGAGACACGCATGGACGGAGTGAGAGAGATAAAAAAAGGGGAAGGGGGTGTCGTGGAAGATGAAATAAATGCCGGATTACGCAGGCTTTGAAAAAGCGTTGAATTTATGTACCCGACTTAGAACGTTCGCGAACGTTTGTTGATTTATGGGTTTTGTGGTGCTTGTGGTGGAACCTTTTCGATTGATTACAGAAACGAATGCGACTTCGGGTTGGTGGCTCAAAGCGATTTGATTGCGTCGTCCTGTTTTCGTCGACGCGGTTTCGGCTCTCGGTTCGGATTTTGCGTGTTCGGGCGAATATCGCGATTGTGTTTTTATTGCTAATCCGACGAGACGAGAGTAATCGCTTGATTTTCACGAACAATTCACTATAATTATTAGAATTAAAGTTTTTAATTAAATTGGGTGTCAATTTTTAAGAGATTCTGTGTTTTTAAGAGTTTCAGCTATTAATTCAATTTGCTTTTGCGCACTGAAAAAAATAATCTTACAAACTTTACCAAACGAGATAATAAAAGCAGGAAAACTGAGCAAAAATGTAAATAAACATTAGACGTTACAGTTTTTACTATTTGTTTGGTAATTGGTAACATAATTTTACAATTTTCTAACCATAATTTATCATATTATTTACATTTTTGCCCATTTTTCATCCTTTTATTATCTAGTTTGGTAAATTTTGTGAAATTATTTTTTTCAGTGCGTGTATACAACATTTTAAGGAAATTAAACAGTAGACCATTTTGATCTAATTGTTTATATGCTTTCAAATACTTTACTGATTATATATAATATACTTTTTATATTGGCAAATCAAGAGGATGATTCATTTGCATTGAATTCATTTCAGCTTTAGATACACTTGGTTATATATGTATGGTATTTTATATGGATCAAATATGTGACAAAATTAGAATAATTAACTCCACTCGTTCGATGAATTAATAAGTTACAAACTGCCTGCAACTGATCGTTCGGCTCCCTTAAAATGTTAAATTGACAATAATACACTCAATGAGGGGGAAAAAATTGAAAAAAAAAAACGCTAGAAATTTTATCTTCGCATCGCGAAGCGCAATCTGAGGCCAATAAAAGTCACAATTTCCTAATAACTCCTCAAACCCGTTGCTTTACGACTTCATTGAACAGATCGCCAGAAATTTATATTGTTAGAGTGTTTACATTCGAAAGTCAGCGATAAAATCTTAATACCAGAGAAGAGACTTGTTGCGCGTTGCATTATTTTCAGTTCTCGGTTTTATACCTTTCTGCGCATCACGAGCTAGTCATCTTTATCTTTATTTACTTCTCGCATTTTTTTTTCTTGTCCTTTTTTTTATTCTTCGCGTTGCAATTTATAAATTAAATCCCGTGACTTATATTTCGCAACATCGCCGCCGAGTATTCACGATCACATCAGGAACTCGGCTTCTGTACAATTTTTTACTTGTCACGCGTATAAAAAGCGTCATTTTGGCCTTTTCAGGCGCTGCGCACATTTTATTTGTATTAATGAATCATTTCTCAGTCATTATTCCGCATAAAAACTTTCCATATCTTCCGAAGTATTAGTTCGCCGAAATCATGATTTACTCTTTTTTAAAGTGGTTTTGTCTATGTGTATAAATAGATATAATTTGTTTGATTATATGTGTGTAAGGGTACGTGTGTGTGTAGTGAGCACCTCGCCAAGAATCATTTATGCAAAAATCAATTATACCGTAATTTAATCAGCTGGAAAGTTGCACTAATACTAATCATTCGTTCGATTCAATGTTGGTGTCATCTGTTTTTAGATATGAAATCATTTTGTGTTCGGGGAATGCGTTGAGAGAAATATAGAAAATCTGTCAATTTTGGGAGGAATTTTATAATGTTTCTATTAGTCGCGTGTAGGTGGCGGTGTCATTATTTGCCCTTACCAGTTTGCCAAAATTTAATAATTTATTTAATGTTTGGAGAATTTGCTAGGGACTTTTATTGTAAAATGTTACTACGCGTGTATATAATTTGATAATTTCATAAAGTTTATATTTTATGGATAAGGTTTACATGTTCTTCACATCAGTCTTACCAACGTTTGTGATAAATTGAACCAAAATTTACACAAACATTATTCGTATGACAAAGGCGTAAAAACTATTGATAATGGTTTAAAATCTAATAATTTCGAGATTTTAAATATATAACAGTTGCTATTGTGCTGTAAAAAACTGCAGTACAAAAATGTGTTATTTCAAGTCACTTTTATAAAAAAGAAGTAGAAAAAGCGTTTTATTGTTACATACTTTTTATGTTTGTTTCATGAAAATCACTAGATTGAAGACCCTTGTTTTATTACTATGAAATTAATAAATGACAAATAATAATTCAGCGGTGGAATTAGCTAAATAGGATAACGTAAATTACGAGTCTAAAAAAACCCCTAAAAAATATTACAACAATTCTTTATAAAAATGAGAAATAAAGTTTATTCGATTGATAAATAAAATCAGAAGAAATGCGTTGTGCATTATTTTGAATACTTTTGACTCGGTGGCGGAAAAATAGAGAGATCTCGAATTGAATTTGAATAGAATAGGACGATAAAGATTTACGATGCCACACGATGGTGTACGCTCGTGCGTGATTGTTTTGCACTTCCTTTTTTTCTCTCTGTCTTTCTTTCTTTCTTCGATAAGTGTGCACTTTTATACAATTTATATTGTTTTGCTTACACATACCTGTTCGTCTGTTCATTTATAAATTCAAGGTTTCGCGCGAACCATTCTTTCTGCGATGACGATATAAATGTATATATTTTATATATATAATCGTACTTTGACAAATACATTTCGTTCGCTGATCCGAACGAGCGCGCGTATTTCGGATCGCGGACGATTCTAATTTGAAAAAGCATACGCCGATTAATTACAATTAATACATATTCATTCATTCCAGTAAACAAATGTATTAATTAAACACGCGTTTAGCTGATTTAGACGGATGTTACACAATGCGCATGCGATTACTTAATTAAGACTGTGTAATCTTTTTCTTTGAAATAGTTCGAATTAACGGGAGATGAATTATTGTAATGAATCGCTGTTAAATGAGAAAAATATTTATGTTGAATATTTTGCATCCTGATTTCGGCCATGATATCATTCATGGTTTTTAAATAAATTCGATATCGGAGGACTTGGATTTAAATTAAGCAGACCAACCGCGGCAAAGAAATAATCCTGCAAATTTTACCAGGCAATATTGTAAACATCGGATAAAAGAAAAAAATGTAAATAAATACCTGAAAATATTATTATTTTTATCAGATTGTATGGTAATTTTTATCACAATTATTGAAGTTTTAACCATAATTTATTATGTTTGTTTACATTTTTTCCCCTTTATCCCATGTTTACAATATAGTATGGTAAAGTTTGCAGTATTATTTCTTTCAGTGTATCGATGCGTAATATACTGAATACATTTGAACTGGCAACGAATAGGAAAACAATAAGTTTTCTTTTGTTTTTTGGATTGGCGCCATAATTTATCGACTTTTTTTTCGAAGCGAGTAATTAAATTAATTAATTAGCATTACATTTGCAAAACATTTTCTACAACAACAGCCCAAGCCACTTGATAAAAATTCAAGCGTATATCGCTCAAAAGTTATTTTTTTTTCTTCCGTCGTGAATTTGTTAACTCCCGCGATAATTTAAAATATAACCCAGAGGTAGCGTTTTTTTCTAGCGAATGTTTTACGACTCTATTAAGGCATCGCAAGTGTTTTGTGTCATAAAGCAATATAACTTTCGATTTTAGAATTGATTAGAGCGCGTTTTTTACGTCGATAGTTTTTTTTCACGTTATCGCGTACGTTTCTTTAATTGAAGCATCCATTTGTCAATTAATTACTAAAACATTAATAATTCGTGGATAAGAAAGTGAAACGAAAAAAGCGCGGACAAAAAAGGACGAGACCCGACGGGGTTAATTTTACGCTTGATAGGCAGCGAATTAAGACGGATTTCTTGTTACTTTTTTTCTTTCTTTTCGTTCCTGCCAAAGGAATGCGATAGATACATAATAAAGTCGGGCGTTATCCGATGAAAGAATTGCTTTTCGGAGCAAAAATCGCGGTCGCGACTAGGAGCCTCGGCCATCACTCTCGGTCCGGTATTATAATGGATTCGAACGAAAGAGTTACATTGAGATATCAGTATGTCGCTAGACACCGGTAATGGCCTACCATTCTCGGAAGCCCGCGCCTGCATCCAGAGCACCACAGCGAGGTACGCGCAATATTGTTCGTCCTGTGTTATTTTATTTCTTTGGCCACACATACGGACAAAGACCGAGGCAATTCTTGTTACAAAGTAACGACGCGAGCAAATAACGAACAAACAAAGCGCAAAAGAAGCTTGGCTTTTGAAAAAACAAAAGAGTCATGATTTATATTGCGGGAGGACCCTTAATTTTTTGCAACCACTTTTTGATTTCATCTCGAAGATTTGTACGTTTTCCGGCTGAACCGATGGAGATATGATGAAAAGACTAAGGGACACTTTTGCAATCTGTGAAAAACTGCAAATTGCGGCGGAAAATATATAAATAGATGCGAAAATGGAAGAGTTATGCTTGATAAAGCGAGAGGTGCCTTAATTTTTTGGACGCGGTTTTTGATTTCATTGCATTCTTTTTCTGCATTTTCTGACCAACCATCGCAGGTACTATAAAGGGACAAAGGACTACTTTAGTAGCACTTGAAGAACACTGCAAATTGCACTGATAAATATAGAGATTCCCAGCAGGACTATGCCAGAATTAAACAAATGGCCCAATTCTGGCACAGCACTGGTTATCAGATTATGGCAACCAGGTTTGTGCCAGTATTGGCCACATTAAAGTTAACAACCAAAATAGCAGCAAAACTGTGCTGAACCGGACTTGGTCAAAATTGACAACCAGTAAAGTGCCAGAGTTGAGCCTGTTATGATACTTTCTATTATATAGTCTAATATAATACTAATAATGTGCCAGATAAAAACCAGTACTGAAAAGTTTGGAAACCAGTATTGGGCCGACGTTATCACTCCAACGATGGTACATTAATGGGTCTACGTCGGTTTACAATTATAATAGTATTGGAAACTCCTGCTGGGTAGCTGCACAAATGAAAGTGTTGTGATTAATAATGTGCAAGGGACCTTAATGTTTTGGATGCATTTTTTGAACTTCTCTCACGTTCTTTTGCATTTTTCGGTTAAACTATTGCAGACACCGTAAAAACAGGTGTCTTAAATTAAGGCACTTTTTCGTAGACATTTTTCAGTCGTTCACTCACAAAATTAGTTTGGCGACTTATAGTAAGACACTCGGAAGACGCCTTAGATCATACATAACCTCGTTTTTGTCACTTATGGTACATTCTGTATTTTAACTACCCAAGTGGAAATTGCCAGAGTAGTCCAAATGGCCCAGCACCGGCCCAGTACCGGCACCCGAACTACGGTAAACAAAGCCGAGCCAGCAGATGTTTGACTGCGGTTGGTTGCAGGCACCGTGT
>JABFQC010002255.1:0-16642 GCA_022817085.1 Psilanteris sp. ZL-2020
GACACGAGCCATACAGTCTTGATTAATACTTGCGACTGGTGAAGAATATCATTTTAATTTTGTATTATATATATATTTATAATAATGGAACAAAGGAGCATCCAAAATGAAAGATCCGTGACAAACTCGTTGCGAAGAATCCCTGAGCATGTTTCCCAGGTTGTCGAGCGCTTGTTTTATAGGTAATTTGATAAATTGAAGATTTAAATCAAATCTTAATTAATTCTAAATTAATAAAACAATTGTTTTATTAAATTACATTGTCTGTTTTTATTATACTCTGTATGCTATAAAGCTTTAAATTGAACTTTAAATATATAGCAGAATTATATATGTATGTGTTTAAATATTATTCAATTTTTTCAGAATTGGATTTTCAATTGCTAAACAACCAAAAAAATGGATATTCGGTTGTATATTACCTGTCCTTATTTGTTTAGCTGGCTTTACTCGATTTCGACAAGAAAAAAATCCACTAAATTTATGGGTGCCTCCTGATTCAGATTTTGTTCGTGATACCGAATGGCTTATGTCTAGTTTCGGTGAAGGACAAAGAATTCAAAAAATTATTTTAACCGCAAATAATGTATTAGAACCTCAAGTATTATTACAAGTAAGTGTTATTTATTTATTTTTTGTTAGCAATCATATTTTAAATAAACACGTACATTAATGTTATTTAACATAATGTAGATAAAATATTAATATTACTAAAAATATATAACTTTTAAAAATACCAATACATTATATTAATTAAAGCTAAAGTTTTGTTTTTTAGTTAAATAATATAACTAAACGAATTATGAATGCTAGATCAAGAAACAAATTTAAAGTCGCTTGGACTGATGTTTGTTTTAAGTGAGTAATTAACACTTTATTTAATTATTAAATTGGGATTATTAAATTATTATTAAATTGGGATAATTATACAATAAAATATAGTTTTTGTTAATATTTATATTCTTCAAAAATATCTTATTCTAATTATTTTTACAATTTTAGAGTTCCTATAATTACTCATCCAGAATTACATTCTCGAAGAAAAAGAGATCAAAACAATTTTGAAGATGATTTTTTTGATGAGGAACCAATTGTTAGAATGAATGGGACAGAATTTGATCCAATTGTTCACGCACCAACAAAATTATATTGTCAAATATTTAACAGCTTTCCAAAAGGATGTCTGTTACTTAGTATTCTTGATATTTGGAGTTATAACTCAACCGAAATAGAACAACTAACTCTGCATGATGTGATAGAAAAAATTAATTCCATAAATATTAGTCCAACTTTAGGACACTTTATGAACTTTACAGAACTTTTAGGAGGAGTAACAAAAGATGAATATGGAAAAATTATTTCAGCAAAAGCCATAAAAACTCAATGGATGGTTCATGTAAATTTTTCTCGTGTAAATATGGATAAAATTGGAAATGATGCGGGAACTGCTGATTGGGTAAGGTGAGTCTAAGTCACCCCCAATAAAAAAAATTCTATCTTTTTTACCTAATAAAATATATTTAAATTAATCAGAATAACATTAAAGAATTTTTTTTGTTGGGGAAAACTGAGTTGATTTTATTAAATTTTTAATTTCGTATCTTTGGAACAGGCAACAGAAGATGTATTAGAATGGGAAACATTATTTTTAGATGAATTGAATAGTTATTCAGAAAATATCGAACAAAATATAGATGGGCATAAACAGATTTCCTTGTGGTATGAGGCTGGACGAAGTTTTGGTGATATTAGCGCATCAACATTATTTCAAGATATTGATAAATTATTAATTGGAATTATTTTAATGGCATTTTACGTTCAAATAATTTTATCTAATTTTAATCGTGTTGAATGGAGAGTAAGTGTTTTAGTACTTTAATAAAATTTTCCTGATGAACATAAAAATAAAATATTAAATAATTTATGTTTATTTAAACATAATATATTCAAAAATAATTATATTTGTTTATTATAATTTAAAAATAGAACTTTTTTTCAGTTTTATTTAACTATGTTTGCATTATTATGCATTGGAAGTGCTTTTATAGTAGCTGTTGGAGCATGTTCTCTTATAGGGATACCTTATGGCCCTGTACATACATCTCTACCTTTTTTATTAATGGGTCTTGGAGTAGATGATACTTTTATAATGATGGCATCATGGGAACAAATACTTTCAATTGAAAAAAATCGAATGAAATCTTTAGAAGAAAAAGTTGGTTTAATGTTAAGTCATGCTGGCGCAGCTATTTGCATTACTTCATTAACGGATGTAGTGGCTTTTATAATAGGTGCATCTACGGTAAACTAATTTATAATACTCTTAGTTGCAATATAATTATAGTAAATAAAATAATACTAAAATTTTTGTCACAGTCTGAATGTTATAATTAATTATTCAATTTCAAATTGTATTAGTAACATTGTGATTAAATATATTTTAACATATAAACTCTTTCAGATACTGCCATCTCTTCAATCATACTGTATATATGCAGCAGTGGGAGTTCTAATAACATTTTTACTTCAAATTACTTTATTCGTTGCTGTATTCACTTTAGATGCCAGAAGAATTCGTGACAAAAGGAATTGTTTATTTCCATGCATTGTTTATGAAGATTTTAATGAAACTCATATCACTAAAAAACGTTCTACTTTTTGGAAAATACTCGATTATATATATACTAAAGTTGTCTTTACTTCATTTGCCAAAGTTATTATTATTTTAATAACTATAATATTAACATGTTTTGGAGCATATGGTTCATATTATTTAGAGCAATGGTTTGATCCAATCTGGTTTTTACCAAAAGACACGTATTTAAGTAAATACATTATTACAAATAAAAGAGAATTTCCAGAATGTGGTCACACTGCTACTGTATTTATTGGGGGTAATATTAATTATACATCTGAATTTAAGAGGATATTGAAATTAACGGAAGCACTAGAAGAAATACACACTATTGAAAGTGTTAAATCTTGGCCTCGTGGATTTGTACACTTTTTAAAAAATAATTATCAAAAAGGTGGTGTATATTACACAACCATATATATATATTTATAAAATTAAAATTCTTAGTTTTATGTATACATTATTTTATATATTGAAGTATACGTTTCTAAATTTATAATTATAATTAATTACGTATTTTTTTATAGATTTATTACAAGATTCATTCAGTGAAAATGAATTTCGGCACTACCTGTCAAAATTTTTGTTCAGTCGTAGCGGTGGTAAATATCAGAGGAACTTTCGATTTGAAGATAATTTAATTTGTGGTCAAAATGTACCTCACATAAAGATTTCCAGTATAGATTTTACATTTGCAAGGTTACACGGACCTCATGAATGGATACCAGCAATGGATACAACCAAAAAAATTGCTGCCAATTCTAATATTGATGGATTTGTATTTGTGTGGAGCAAAATGTTTGGAACGTGGGTTACAGACAAAGTAATCGCGCAAGAAGTTATGCGAAATCTTATCTTAGCACTAGTCTGCGTTATGAGCACCACAGCGTTTCTTATCGCGGAACTGCAAACTTGCTTCTGGATATTACTTTGTGTATTGTTGACGCTACTTGATGTTTGTGGATTTATGTACTTCTGGGGATTCACTATTGACATTGTTTCTTGTATTAGTAAGTATGAGAAGCTTGAATAGTTATTAACTTATATTATATATATATATATAATATATATATTTTATATATTATATATATAAATAAATAAATAAATATAAATATATATATATATATACACTTATGAAAAAGTAAATAATATAAAATATTCTTTTATAATATCAAAATTATTATATTATGTTACGTCATTTACTTGCGTTTTAATTGAAACTTATTTAAACAAATATTAAGATTTAATTAAACAGAAATTTTTATTTTAATTAATGCATATAAAATATAACATGTGAAAAAATATAAAAAAATATGATCAAAATTTAATTAATGATTACTCTACTAAATAGAATACATTTAAATTTTTTATATCTTATTTTATATTAACTCTATAATATAATCATGGTATTTTATCGCAATATAAACATATTGATTATTTAGAACATTAATATTGACTGATATTTTCAGACTATTATTTATAAAATTTTAATAATGTTTACAAAGAAAATTCAGTTAAGTTTAAAATTATATTTACATTCTTAAACGCAAATATCAAGATAACATTCTGTTTATTTTCCACGAGATCGATCGTAATATTCGAATGATAAATTATTCTATATATATATAGCCATTAAATTGTGATAATATATTAATACATTATTAATACAAATAATAAAACGTACTGCCACATCTCCAATATGAAGTTAGATTAAATTTAATTTATTAAGGCAAAAAACTATTGTATTGCATTTATTTGATTAATTATAATATAGTAAAATATATTATATATAAAACAATAAATTAAAATAAAAAAAAATACAAATTGTTATATAACATTGATCTATATTTTAAACACAAAGAATTTGTTGACAGTCTTTAATCATTTTTGAGAAATTCAAAATTTATCTCGAACTTGATCCATTTTGAGGTATAAAACACTATATATAAAATGATTTGCTGCCTAAATATGGAAATATATACACGGAGAAAACATATATTTAACATTTTACTATATAATATATCAAAAATAGGATATACTTGAAAATATTATAAAAATTACTATATCATATATTAAAAATTTCTACAAAAGTTGAATATAATATTGTGCGCATTCAAAAGTTTAATACATTATATAATACTTTTTATAGTATTTTCAAGTATATCCTAATTTTGATATATTATATAGTAAATATAAAAATGTTTTCTCCGTGTAAGGACCTTGAATAAGTTCTCGCTGTTTTTCAAAGATGACAATGACAGTATTCCATTCGTGATATTTTGAATGGTAAACCACATCCAAGGCAGTAGTGTACATAATCTTAAATTTCCGTGTATGGTAGTTCTTTATTGCTTTTCTTTATTTATTGGTAGAATTTTATTGCACTACTTTAAGAATTATTCATGTTTAGAGAAGAAAGTGCAAGATTATGTTTTAACTAATATTATATTTTATTTAATATTATAAGGTATGATATACTTTAACTTCTTATTTATATTGTAGGTCTTGAGCTTGCAGTTGGTTTAAGTGTAGATTACGCTGCTCATGTAGCACATGCATTTTTAAATATTCCTTCTCGCAATGGAAAAACTAAAGATCGACAACATAGGGCTCTAATTGCAGTTCGTCATATAGGAGCTGCTGTTATGTACGGTGCAGGGTCGACTTTACTTGCTCTCTCACTTTTAGTATTATCAAGCGCATATGTTTTTCAAATATTCTTTAAGATTTTTTTTATGGTAATTTTATTTGGATTGTGGCACGGTTTAATGCTATTGCCAGTTATTTTAAGCACTATAGGTCCTCAAAGTTTGCAAATTCATGAGGAATCACAGTCACAGGAACTTCAATCGTTATCAGCTGATGTGACCGTCGCATTAAACCAATCTAATGGAGTTGATAAAACTTGAAGAGTTATATATATAAAAAAATAGAATAATAGAATTTGACGAATATTTCTAAAAAATATAAATATGTAAAGAAAAAGAAGAGAGGGAGAGAGAGAGAGAGAGATAAAAAGAGCAAGGGAATTGTAGATATTAAACCAGTTTTTATTATTTATTGAGAAACTAAATACACATATTTATTTGATAAAGTATATATTTTCATAGAATTCTTAAACATTTTACAAATTTAGCGTGTAATATATCATGTATAATAAAACTTCAAAGATATAATTTTTATACTGAAACTAGATATTTGTTATTTGAAATACAGCATAAAAAAGCTGAATATACATTATTTATTATAAAAGTAATAAAGACAAATCTCTTCATTTTCGATAGTAAAACAGTGGATGAAAAATTAATATTTATCACTGAATGATTGCAGTTATTCTTATTAAAATGAAAATGACACTTTTTTGTTTATGTAGTCTTATTGTATAATGTATACGTTTATTGAATTTATATATAATTTACTTACACATTTAAGATTTTTATTATTTAAATTGTATTTATTATTTATGTTCAATGTTGATATTGTCGTAGTTTTAAATATATCAAATTTTATTAACTTTATACATTTTGTAATTAACATTCATAAGCACAATTAACATTAATAATAGTTTATTTTCATTAATTGTTTATAAAATATCAAGTAATAATGAATATATTAAATATAAAAATAAGAAAAGATGTTTCAAATAAATATAAATACTCATAAGACAGAATTACTTTTTAATAATTGTTTTAAATATTTCATTATATTGATAAAAAAAGAAATAACAATAAATGGTTTTGTATTATTTACTCATGATTATTATTTATGCATGACATAATACTAGTTCGTTTTAATGTAATAATTAGATGAAATTTGCACATTGTTGTGATGATTATTAAAAGATACTATTATTGATATTAAATATAATATATATTTATGTTAAAACAAGCTGATATTATTATATCAAAATAATAGACAATAAAATTGATAAACTTTTTTGAATACAAAAAAAGAATGATATTTTTCTTTTTTATTAAGTTTCATTCATTTAATGTACAAAAACACAATGTATTTTTTATGAAATTATAAATTATTTCTGTATGCGATTATCTGTTATTAAAATTAAGTATATAATGATGTTTGCAAAATATATATTAAATAATATTTTTGCAATTTAAAATTGTGATTTATTGTTAATTTATAAAAATTAAATGGATATTAAAATTTAAAGGTTTATTTTTATTATACCTATAAAATATATAATTTTAAATTATTTATATTATATATATATTCTATTATATTATTATGTAATACATTTTTTAATTATAAATATTTATTTTCGAGTTACAAATCCTGCCATTGCATCTAACCTAATGATTATTGTTCATTGTTCCTATACATATAACTACTTAGTCAAGTTTTACCTATTAATATACTAATATATTTAAATATTTGCATATAAGTATAATAAATATATATAATTTCAATATCGTATATGATAAGTGTTAAACACTTTAACTTTAGTTGATTTGAAGATAAAAGAAATATATATATTTATTTATTTATTCCAATAAATAGGATAAAACCTTATAATTGTTACAAAGATATACTAATAAATGTACAATGAACATATACGACAAAAATAAAGATTATACAAAGTAAATAAACGGTAATTAACTGGAAAATAGCATTTTGATAATATTGCACAACAATTGTTTATACATATAATGATCTATTTTGGTAGCTGGTAGCTTACTGTACAGGATCGTTGTTATATAAATTTAACGATATATATATATATATATATTTTTATTTTTTATTTTAAGATATAAAAATGAATAGTTATAGTCTGGATGATAAAAAAAATTAAATAAAAAAGAGCGCCGCTATTCTTATAACTTTATGTTTTTACCTCAAAAATACCTGTCATTTTATTATAAGAAATAAAACATTTTATAATTAATATTCTTCTATCGTAACCAATGCAATATAATGTCAAAAATAATATTGTCAACATTAATAAAATCATAAACAGAGTATAGTTGATATGTTACCATAAAGTGAAATTTATAAATAAGATGAATTTTAAATTCTATATGTTTCATCAGTATTACCAAGGTTTAACAAAAAGGCGGTAAATTTGAATGTTCGGTTATTATTCAACATGTAAAACTGTAAAATTATAGTCTGAATCGACCGAAAGTAGTAATAAGTACTAAAAAATATTCTGATCACAAAATCATATATATTGTTGTAGGAATTCGTGCAACCGCCACGTCCTCCTTAAGAAAACCTCTGACATCGGCTAAACATGGCTCTGGTTTGACACGTCAGATGATTTGGGCCAATGACCGCGACGCGGCGACCAATCGTGAGCACCAAACCACGCGGCTTTTCATTTTGCTATCACGCACACCACAATTACCACAACAACGTTCGCATGTTCGCACTGTTTGCAGTCATAATGAAGATGGCCGCGGAGGTGAGGTGGCTCGCCGTGTTTGTAGCGGTGCTATATGCTGGATCTGTCACGGCTGACGTTGTTCATCGCAAATTTGAATACAAGTACTCTTTCAAGCCACCCTATCTCGCACAAAAAGATGGAAGTGTGCCCTTCTGGGAGTACGGCGGCAGTAAGTATCATTACTACCTAACCTTACTTACCACCTGTCTTGGCCACGTCTTTCCGTATGTTTACTAGATCAGTCACTACTTTTTTATATATTCTTGCAAATTCTGCTTTTAAAAACGCAAAAATTAATGACTGAACAAAAAATGTTAACTTTCACAGATAAGAAATTTACGTGTTCAGTCAATTAAATCTACTTTTTTAAGGAAATTCGCTTCACTTTGATTATCTTCAATGTTATTTCAATTATGTATTTACAATGATAATAATAATATTTTAAAGAAAGTTTCACTTTTTTAAAGATAATATGATCAGCAATAACTATAAATTTGTGTTACTGTAATAATGTTTTTTTAGCAATGTATAATCTTATATAAATAATAATGTTTGTTAAACATATGCTTTATGTTGGTGAATGTATTGATGGACATTTAGTATATGATGTTTAGTTTATAATCATTGTTCAGCTTAATTACTAATATAATCAATATTGACTTACGTTTAAAGTATGAATTTATAAGAAATATGTTATCATTTAACATATGTACAAAGTTGCTCAGTCAGAAAAATATTATTATTTATAATAATTAGTTTATTATACTACCGTGTTAGATTCACCAGTTTGTAATAATATAATGTAGATAATAATAATTTTACTATCTCAATTATTTCAGATGCTATTGCAAGTACTGAAAATGTAAGAGTTGCGCCGTCACTTAGAAGTCAAAAAGGTTTGTTTGTTCATACAAGATAATATTTTAATTTTTTCAGTTCATCAATCTTTTAAGAGTCTCATTTTTATATTATTATACATTTTTACAGGTGCAATTTGGACAAAAAATGCTGTAAATTTTGATTGGTGGGAAGTAGATCTTGTTTTTAGGATATCTGGTAGAGGTAGAATTGGAGCAGATGGGTTAGCTTTTTGGTACACTCAAAATAAAGGTCATTATAATGGAACCGTTTTTGGTAGCTCAGATCAATGGGTTGGCCTGGGTATTTTCTTCGATTCATTTGACAATGATAATAAACATAATAATCCATACATTATGGCTGTTCTAAATGATGGAACAAAAATATTTGACCATGCAAAGTAATTATATTTAATAAATTATATATATTAATATTAATTCTTTATTATTTAGAAATAATGAAGATATTAAGATAATCTTTATGTTTAAAATTTATTAAATTTCAGTGATGCAGCTTCTCAATTTTTAACAGGATGTTTAAGAGACTTCCGCAATAAACCCTTCCCTACAAGAGCTAAAATAGAATATTATAAAAATACACTCTCAGTAAGATGTTATTTATTGTTTAAACATTAATTTTAGTATAATATATTAACAACATTCTATTTTTCTAGTTACTCTTCCATAATGGCATGACTAACAATAACCAAGATTATGAAATGTGCTTCCGTGCTGAGAATGTATTTTTGCCTAAGCATGGTTACTTTGGCGTCTCTGCAGCTACAGGTTTGTTTTATAGCTTAAAATTAAAATATTTTAAATATTTTAAAATGATGTTCTACATAAACTGAATTATACAAACTGAATATTTATGTTCAATTTAATTATTATTATTATATTATTAACTTATACTTTATATTATACTTATAATGCAAATTAATTAATTAAATATTTAAAAACTTAATTTAGGTGGTTTGGCTGATGATCATGATGTCTTACATTTCCTTACAACATCATTACATCCCCCTAGTGATGCATATCAAGCTCCTGGGCATAAGATTAATAGTGAGGATGAAGCGAGAATAGCTAAAGAATTTGCTGAATATCAGAAGAAGTTGGATCAACAAAAAGAAGACTACAGAAAGTAATAACAAAAATATATTAATACTTATTTTTAAAAACATATTTCTTTATTATATATTTATAAAGTAAATAATTAACTAATTTAACATTAATTTGTTTAGAGAACATCCAGAAGATAAACAAGAAAAATCTGATTTTGATGAGTGGTTTGAGACAGATAATCAACGAGAATTAAGACAAATCTTTTCTGGTCAAAGTCAGATGTCTGAAGCAATAAGAGAGTTAAGTCGAAAATTGGATGAAATTGTAGGAAGACAGGAAACAACTTTGAGTCTTATTTCTCAAATTCAGCGTAAGAATATGGATATTTTTCTAATTATTTTACAATATTATTCATAATTAGCAAAATCGTTTCAGAATATTTTAATTTGAAATATTATTTGCTAATAAATAAAAGGATTAAATTTATTTTATATTCACAGGTATTCCAGGTCATCCAGGTCAACCCGTACCAGGAGGTCAACCAATACAAATAGATGGCATTCGTCAAGGTGAAATGAATAGCGTTTTGAATAATCAAAATGCCATATTAAGTGCAGCTCGAGATCTTAGATCTGTTGTAGGTGAAGTTCATACTAAAACAGATGCAATTTTAAATAATCAAGCTCGCGCTCCAACTGCTCAAGTAATTATATAATGTTTATCTTAATAATATTTTATATTTGACATTTATTGTATGTATTCAAATTTAATTAAATAATATGTACATATGAATTTTAATGTAGGTACAACCAATGGGATATGATTATCAAACTTTAATATCTGAAATGCGAGATGGCCTTAATACTGTGAAACGGGAAATAGCACAAGCTAATGCCAAACTGGGAGGTTCAACAACGAGTTGTCCAGAAGCAAACTGCTTAACTACTACTATGTTTTTAATATTCGCAGCTATCCAACTGGTTATTGTGTTGGGTTATAATATATATAAGTTAGTATAATATTTATATAATATAATACATTAAAAATATAATTATAAAGGAGGGGGGGGGTATTATATTTTTATTAAAATTATCGTTTCTTATAAACTTTTTCGTGATTTCTAGGGACAATAAAGAAGCACAAGCGAAAAAATTTTACTGATCCTCTAAAAAGACTTATAAGTAGAGGCAATTGTACCTGCGTCTACTTTTTTGAGGATACAGATCATTCCTCTCAATTTATACCACTCATTGAGGTGATTCGTGATTCGAAGTTCGTCAACTGCTTCTGTTCAGTCATAACTCATATACTTGAAGCATATCAATGAAGTCAGAAAAATAATCTTTGTTGAAACAAATAAATTTTTATAAAACAAAGGGATATGCAAAAGTATACTACTTGAAGTTAATTTGTTATTTTGAATAGAACTGTCGTCATATCGCACGAAAAAGTAGAATATTCAATATTATTTCACTAACATTGGAGTTTATCATATTATTTATAAAAAAGTTTTTGGAATTTAATTTACTAGTAAAAGGATTAATAGAAATTCTACTGAAAAATTCAATGCCATTATGAATAGAAACTTCAAATATCAATCTCTTTTTTACACTTGAAACCATTGTTTATTGAGGATCTCCGTTAAAATATATATTATATATTATATTCATGGAATCATCAAGTATTAAAAAAAGAGAATACATATAATCTTTATTTTATATGAACTTTTGTATCGTTCTAAAGAGCAAGAAAATTGTAAAGCGTCCGTTTTAAGGTGCAAATTTGTTACTTATTTAATGTTCAATTATGATTTGTACATTTACAAGTTCTGTAAATTTTTGTATTTAATGAATTTTTTAATTTTTCAAATAGAATATTTAAATCAATTAATGACAATAACTCAACTGGAAAATATCTAAGCCCTAAAGTCCCATACATACCTCTTTTTTATATATGCAGTATGAAATCTCCGTTAATATACTCTTTCTATATTATTTCAAATATACATTAACATACCATTTCACACCATTGCTTTAAGAGGCACAAATGATCTACAGTTGGTTATCTTTTGGTTCGCGCAGTGGCCAAACTACTTCCATATAGCTTTGGTACCAATTCGAACACTGCCAATCTCCAATTGTGATTCATGACTATAAACTAAGATTAATCTGATGTATTCCACACTTCACCATTTGAAACATTACCAATACATACCATCTCCATATTTTTAATTTTAGGCTCTTTGATATCATTCTCAAATATATGTCAAGAATCTGCGACCCTTAAGAATTCTTATAACCAACACCTCCATCCTTCAATCAAATGTTGCAAATATTTGACTTACTCATATGGCAGGGTTTTCTATAAAAAGTTCTATTAAAAGTTTTTTGTATAAAGATCATTCATTGAAAAATTGAATAATTGAGAATAATGGAATAATTGAATTCATTGAGAATAAACTGTAAGTATTATTTGAATGTAAGTACCTTCAATTTTTCAACATTAAAAAATTATGAACTGTTATATTGACATAGCTGATTTTTAACACTTAATTTAGTTTGTTTTTTATTGTTTTGCTATTTTTACCCTCACTTTTTAATATAATCAGTATTTAGTGAGGACTTATTAACTCATGAAACAGAAATTAAAAGAATAATCAACTCTATGTTCAGGAAAACTTAAATTATCTGATTTTTCCGTATTTAAATAATATAATATTTGATATTATAGGAACTTGTAATTACATTTCCTTGTTTATATTGTACACATCCTTTAGCTTTAATAAATTATGAATTTTCCTGTGTAAAAATGTAATCTTCTCTTGTATGAATGGCATTATTTTCAGTTAGAAACCTTTGAGTGACATATATAAATACAAATACAGGATGCATGTGAACAGTATAATAATATTCCAGCTTTTCATAGTTTTATACAAAACTGATTGTTAAAATACTTTCAAGACTGTGTGTTTGCCAACTTTTCTGTTCGTTTTTATTTTATTTACGAAAATAAAAATTTAATGAAAACAACTATTTTTGTACATGAATATATACTAAAATTTTATAATAATTTTAATATATAAAATTTCTTCTGATATACTGTCCTTCATCAAAGAGAATATAAAATATCATTTTTGTTTTGAAATTATAACTGTATTTACTACAAATTCAGTAAAAATTGTAAATTTAATAAGATTTAATAATTTTGTAGTGTAATTATATAATTTATATTTGATATAATTTAAAATTGGTTATATAAATATTTTTTATATTGTATTTCAAGAGAAATTTATATATAGATGCATAAATGTAATGTATAATGATTAAAAAAATTTATCATAGTTGTATTATTGTGCATAAACATTGAGAAAAAAAGTCAATGCTGAATAATTCCAGATTCTATATATTACTCTAATTTCACAATAATACCATATGGTGGATTTTCTGTCAGATAGGAAAGTAAATAATAATATTTAATTATTTTCTATCATTTTGCCTGTATAAAGTAACTATTCATTTGTATTAAAAAATAAAAATATAATATAAAAGCATTTTTTCAATATAAACAAAATATCCATCTTATACAAACAACGTTATGTTGTATATTGTAAGCAAGCGATGTTTAATAAAAGATCTGATTATTATTTTGCAATATATTGTTACATTTTTTTATGAAAATATAATTCTTTACTATTTTAAAATAAATATAATTAATTAAGCTAATTACATAATTTAAATTATCATTATTCCATAGTTGAATATATATATAAGTTAATTCAAGATTAAACATAATTTTATCCATTGTTTTAAATATGAAAGTGTATTTTCTGAATTATTAATATTTATCATTTGTTAACAGACATGAGCGTTATAAAGTACAACACCCATAGATGTATAATTTTACAAGTATATAGTGTATAATAGCCCTCTAAGCAACAGTATTTAGTTAATATTCCTATTATGTTCTGCGGATATTAAATAAATATGTTTGCTTATAGGGAGATACATAATTTTTATCAGGAATAATTCATCAAGTAAAAAAATTGAAAGTATAAGGTGTGAGTTAGTGTTATGTTAATTCTCAAAAATGTTTTGAAAGTTGAAATCAGAAGTAACATTTCAGGTAAGTCATTGAACATAAAGTTTGAGAAACGTAATATTCTTTCAACAGAATCCAATTATAATAAATCTGTTTTATAAGACAGTTTTATTTCGAATATTTTTGATTTGTGGAAAAACGAACCGCTTCACCTTGGCTCGTTGGGGCGCTACCGCGCCCCTTGATATTCACTGCTTGTCTGATAAATAGGTAAATCTGCTATAATATATCTATATTGATTATGATAATTCTGGCAGTTAGAAGGTCAAATCGGTTTCTTTTCACCTTTCATGGTTGAAAACCGGATGTCATATGCCGCGGAGTAATCAATGCATAGGTAAATGACATTTGAACAGTAATGTTCTCAAAAATCTATGTTAAACTGTTTCCAGTTTTTCAGCGTATAAGGATGTACCCGAAGACTAGATACGCGGTGCATATTCTAATAACGGTTACCAGTTTTATAAAGAAAATAATAGGTGCTTGGATTTCTAAGTAAGCAGAATTATGGTTGTTGAAACCAAACATTTTATAAGTAATTTTATATAAGCATCTAAATCAGGTTTGGTAACATATACCAAAGCAGCCAAGGTTTTAGACATTTTTTTCTTCCAGTTGATTTATTTTGAGACATAGGGCAGAGTTACTCTCCCTAAGTTCTTAAATTTCAGCTTTCATATTTTATAAAGTTAATAAAAGTTATTCAGTCTTGACCCATTCTAGCTATCAGTCTATCGTTTAGGGTGTTATGATCTTTATTTATCATATTCATTGTGATTATGATATATGATCTTTCAATTAGATTATTGACTATACACAACAACTTCCATCTGAGTAGTTAAATTATCATATGTCTAAGAAACGAATTTCCAAGTTAGCTAATCAGAGCGAGTAATTGTTTTATGTCTATTACAGCAGAATCTGAGACCGCCCTTAGAGTCAACAGCTATATCCGTTGAGCAAGATTAATGATCGGGGTGTAAGTCTGTTAAGCATAATTTACATGTTACCTAACAATATGTCATACAGAAATTATGTCGCTCCAAATGTACCTTGAACCGAATAATTTTTGCTCAGAATATATATTAAGCCAAATAAATGTTAATGCGAATATAATATAATTACAGAAATCTGGGTAACAAATTCATTCGACGCAATGTTTTTTCTAATTGGTCTAAATTCACACTAAAATTTATTAGGCTTAATATACCTTATGCGCGTAAGTTATTCAGTTATCGGGCATATCGTTAGGGAACATGTAAATTCTGTTTAACAGACCCACGCCAATGATACATAGCAGGATATTTCACACACTTAACAACAGTGTCGTTAGGTTCAATTCCACGCCGATTGGAATTAGAATTTATTATGAATGCTATGACAAGAACAATATAATATCAATACAATATGTCTAATGGAATAAAGAAAATAATTATCTAAAATAAATTTATATTAAATATATAGGGTATGAAAGATAAAAAATGCAAATTATTGAATATATGGTTTATAATAAAAAATTTATTATTTTATTTTGAATAGAACAAATATATATATATAAATTAACGGTAGGATTTTTGATAACGAGCTCTGGCACCTGGTCCACCAAACTTCTTTGGCTCGCAGCGCCTTGGATCAGCAACGAGCAAGGTGCGGTCATACTGAATTAAAATGTCTTTAACTTCCTTTTTGCTAGCTTCATCAACATCTGAAAAAAAAATAATAAATTTACATACTTTTCTGATTATAAATTTTTGAATTATATTTCTTATTAAAAAAGTATTGAAATATTGAAAATTATCATTCTGAGAATAAATTACATTGTGATAATTAATCTCAAAAAGATTAATTAGAGAGACTTTCAAATATTAAATGGAAATTACCATTTTGTATTTCAGATTAAGAAAATTGTTATAAAGTAATTAACTTTTATTTAAAACATTTTTCCAATTCGTTATAAGTAGCACAAATCTGATTTACCATACTTTTAATTAATTAAAAAATAATAGAATGCTGATAGAGAGGAATCAAACAAATAATTTTGTAAATATTTTAATTATAAAAATAAAATCGGCATAACTGAGTCTTTATCAAATTATATAAAATTGTTAATATTAATTTTTCTTACATACAATAATGTTACAAAATAAGGAGTAAGATACTTACATTTTTGGTAATAAGCTACTAATGCTTTGGAGATAGCTTGTCTTATTGCATAAATTTGGGCTACATGACCACCTCCTTTAACTCTAACACGGATATCTACTCCATCAAACTTTTCCTACAAATAATTTAACAATTTATAAATTTATAATTATATTTTTTTATAGAGATTATTTACATTTAAAAATTATGTTTATTTCTTTTACTGCATACAATTTTTATCACACTTAAGAAGAAATAGAAAATATATTAATTATACCATAAATATGTATTTATCTTATGTTTATATCTAATTAAAAATACCTTTCCAAGCAGAAGGATAGGTTCTTGTAATTTATATTGCAAGATTTGTGGTTCAACCAATTCTAGTGGTCGTCCATTTACTCGAAGAGTACCAGACCCTCTTTTGCAATATGCTACAGC
>JABFQC010002256.1:0-16641 GCA_022817085.1 Psilanteris sp. ZL-2020
GACCAAGAGGTCGCAAGCCAAATCCTGCAATGATAAAGCTTAGTGATATACTCAGTTCATTTCAATAGGAATTAACGAAGATATATATTTTACTACATAAAAATAGCAATTTCATTTCATTTAACTTTCATACTAAAGAATGCATCGTACAATTCAATAAAGCAGCTTATATGATAAAAAATTTAATTAAGGAAAGTAGTAGGCTTTTTCTGTCTTCTTGTCTTAGGCATGACATAATCTTTATAGAATAGCTTTGAAATTAATTTAATGTCCAGTATTTTCTTAAATCAATACATTATAGTAGAATCATATAAATGTAATATATGATATAGATTTTTAACAAAATTATATATTATAAAGTACAAACGAAAATGGTTTACACGTTATTCAATAAACCATATACCTATCATTAATATCTCTTAAAATTATTACTATATATTAATATTATTATTTTTTCGATCAAAGTTTCAGTTATCTCATATACAACGGTATAATACATTTTGATTATGTACACCCACGATCGATGAATTGTGGAGAATTAGATTTCTGTAACCAAAGTTACTAACATCAGATTAACGCTCCATATTCCTCTACAACGAAAATAATGGCAGAAAATTTGATATAATTTAAATATTGGTTTTTTTACATTATTCATACTATAATTCATTATTCATATTATTTTTTGTATTATTGTAATATGAATATTACAGGATGAATAATATAAACATAACCAATATTTAAATTATGTCAACAATTTTCTGCCATTCTTTCGGTTGTAGCGGAATACGGAGCATTAATCTGGCTGTTACTAACGTTAGTAACTTTGGTTACAGAAATCTAGTTCTCCACGATTCATTGATCGTGGGTGCACATTAAACTATTTATATGAAGAAAATTCAATTCATCTACATAAAATCTCACAGATCAGTTTATTTGATCTTAGAGATTAATTAATGAAACTTTCTTATTTGTTTAAAAATTATAGTGAACGAATACTTTTTAATAAAAAATAAAGATTTATTTTATTTTTTATGAGTAGCTTTAATGATGACCTCAAAACTGTCTACTTAAATTTTTCAAAGGTTACTAAATATCGCATATGAAACTTTATGTATAATCAACTACATAGCTCAATTTAATAAGATGATACTTTTGAAAGAAACCCTGCGGAAAGATAAATGCTTTCGAAACGAATAACGTGACCATTATTATATAACTAGACTAATTTTGAATCGAATCATGTACTGCGTAAATAAAACGTTTATTTAAACTTCAACTAAATTTTCAAATAGAGTAACAAATTGTATTTAATTAACTTATTATTTTTAAATTATAATATTACAATAAATAATGACTATTGCTCTTTTTCCAAATTGTACCATTAGTCCTGACACACTTTCAACAAATATAAGCTTAAATTGAATTATGAAACCGTACATGAAAGATCTTAAACTGTTTTGTAATGTTCAATACATCTATATGAGTGAAATGAACTATTCTGTGGGAATAAAACAAAAGAAAATTTATATATATTCTTTTTCATATATAAATGACTAAAATTGATTTAGGACAATCAAACAAATATACATTTTTCCGATATTCAAAGTGAATTTTTATTCAGTATGTGTAAAAGAATATTAATTACTACTTATTACTTAAAACAAATGCACAGAATAATTATGTATGAAATACAACACTATTTTTGTTACAATTAATAAACACTGTTTAATATGATTGAATACGATTAGTTAATGTATGATTTTTTATTGTTATTTATTTATTATATAAAAGAAAAATTTCTTTCGTTTAAATTAAAAGTGCTATCATAAGTATTGTTAGAGTTAAATTAAATGGTATTTTATAGAATTATAAGTACTTGTAAGACATCATGCAAAATGTAAAATAATAAGATAAAGATCATTTAACTTGTAAAAGTATATTGTAATATAATCGTTGTTTCGTGACTTTTGTACACTCATCAATTTACAACTATCTATTAATCATTGTGTATGCAATTATGTAGTTTGTCATAATTGCATTACTAATACTAACATAAATAATAATTTTTAACTAGTATAGTTTATGAGAATAGAAATCATTTTTATCTATGTATTTATAATTATAAAATTAATATATCTATATATAAATATAGGTCAATATCAAATTCCATACTTAATCAAAATCCATACCATAACTTGTATACCTATATTCATGAGTATGGATTTTGGTTAAGTATGAAAATTGATACTGACCCATAAATATATATATACATTCCAATATACTGATTTTATTAAGTTGAAAATGTATCTTTTGTTTTAAGATTTGTTATGTTTTTAAAAATATATAGAAAAAAAAAATAATACTATCATAAAATGTATTAAAATTTGGTTTCTTTAATTAGTTAATATATCTGCATTGTCGGCTTTTACATTACATGCAAAACATACCTCAGTAATGTAAAAGTTATAAAAAACCCTAATACAAACACATTAAAATATTATTTTTAGATATATTTATTTTTACACGCATAATTTTAAAACTATTTATAAACTTAAATTTATAACTAACCTAAATCAGTTTCATTAAGATACAAAATGTGACTTGTCCTGATGTATTTAATACGTTATAATGAGTGCTTATAGCTCACAGGTAGAAAACTGTATTACCAACAGGTAGA
Organism: Psilanteris sp. ZL-2020; assembly: GCA_022817085.1. Classification (NCBI taxonomy): domain Eukaryota; kingdom Metazoa; phylum Arthropoda; class Insecta; order Hymenoptera; family Scelionidae; genus Psilanteris; species Psilanteris sp. ZL-2020. The sequence goes on from JABFQC010002256.1 coordinate 2,678, forward strand.
AGTTAGGTATTTATTATAATTAGTAACGTAAAGCAACAATTATAATTTATACATTCTTTACTGATTTATTTATGTTCATAATGTATCTTTCTATTTACTTTTTTTATATTTATTATATTATAAATTAGCGCTTCGTTAACTCAAGATTATATATATATATTTGAAAATATAACATTTTTGACTTATTGACATATATTCGATATATAATACATTTTTATAATAACGTTATTATATTTTTACACGGTTTTCAAATTATGTTATCTATATAAATTATTCTAATATTTCTAAAAATAAATGAGAAATCCACTAAGATTCAAGACATTAACTTCTATTGATAACCAAATACTGTAAAGCAATTTTATTTTAAAATAGAAATTCGATTTTCTATTTAATAAAGGAGATATTTTCGAGCATTTGTTAAATCAAGGAAACTATTCAAATCAGGAGTTTAATTATTTTTTTATTTTATATATATGTATAATCATTATTTTAGATTTAGTTTTATATTAATAATTTGCTTTCCGTTAAAAAAATTTTTCTATATACATCCTATAAAATCATGCATGTTTTTGTCTTAAGCTATCGACCGAAGTATTATATGTGGAATCCTTTTTCAACTGAATGAACGGATGAATCATTTTAGATTAACTTTGATGTACAGAAAAAAAATGATAAAAGCGACGTTCTGAATTGTAAAAAACTACTTTCCAAGACAATTTTTGTGTTTCTTTTACGTAATATTTTCTTTCAAATTTTTCGAAGTTCATTTTACAACTTTGATTAAATACATGACAATGAACATATTATGTAAGTGCGGTTATATATTTGAAAAATACTTTTTTTATTATTGATGTTAAATGAAAAGTAAAAAATAAGTATAAATGAGTATTTCTCAAAAGTAAATATTATACAAATTTGTTTGTATAGTAGCAGACATCTATAAGATAAGTATTTAAATATAAACGTCTTTTGTTAAAAAATTAATGTATATTAATCATTACGTGTTTAATTTTTTTTGTTCAACGCTCAATTTTAGTGTAAATTGAAGATAAGATAGTAAAAGTATGTCTTATTATTAGATACTATTTATAAATGTTTTGATTAAAAATGTTTGGATTTAAGACATTTTTGTTTTAGTATTCAAATATTTAATGAATTTAATTTAATAAAGTAATATTTGTGCAAATAAATTAAAAGATATACAGCTTGCACTGACCTAAAATGATCCCAAAAAGAACTCCAAAAAGCGTAATCATGAGAAGAAGATTTTCGCGTATCCATTTTCTGGTATCTGCTGTCATCTTGCGGGGACCCTGCGAGGCCGAGACGTCCTGGCCACCCATTTTGGCGAAGAGATATTCGGAGAATCTCGAGGACGACTTGTCCTCCATTTCTTCACCAGCCGTACGAGCCGATTCGGATCCCAAAGATCCGGGCTCCCGTTCTTGGGATCTTTCGCGGCGTACTGCGGGTCCCCGGTAGCACCACGACGACGAGAGGTTGCCGTTTTGGGGATGTTGCCGTAAATTCGGGCGAAAGGACCAATCCCGACCCCCCAACAGGCGTTGAAATAGCCTGAGGGCCTTCCACGAGCCTTTTGACTCGATCGTCGTACCGGCTAGTCTAGCCTACGCAGCGAAGAGATCTATGGGACCTAAACGTCCCGATGATGTCTCTGGAACACAAATTTTCAACTTTAACTTTTTTATTTCTTTTATTGAGAAGCATTATTTAATAATATTATTCAATAGCAGTGCGCTCCCTGTGTAACATTTAGTTATTATTTTTTATAATATTTTATAACCTTAATTATTCAAGGTTAAACTTTCTTAATCGTGAAATATAATGCACACTCCCTTACAGAAAATACTCTCAACTTGAGCATTATTTCGTACGCTCAAGTTAATATTATACTGAAGTTGACAATATTTAGTACGAAATACTCTCAACTTGAGTATAATATTAACTTGAGCGTACGAAATAATGCTCAAGTTGATAGTTATGCTAAGCAGTTCAGAGTTTTTTTGGTAAGGGCTATTACTTTATTTATTAATTAATAGAAATGAATATACTGTGTATACTTTGTAAAACTCAAACTAATTTATGTATAATTACATTGCGAAATTTTGAACTGATTCATCTATACATACAATTTCTGCATTGTTTGAATATTAAATTATATATAATATGAGAACGTCGAGCTTTGAATTTCCAGTAACACCAAAAAGTATACACGGAGACAAAAGTATACCTAAAAATTTATATATTTTCCGTTAAAAATTGCCAAACGGTAATTATTTGGAATAAGGGCTCATGCTCAAAATTACATGAAACCCCCCTAACATACCCCTCATTTTTTATATAGTTTTCGAATCTGCAAGAACATTGCGGTGGTCTCAACCCGTTATTGAGATATTAACATTTTTAAATCTAAAATGTTTAAAACCATGATTTGTCAATTCATTGTAGGATCTCCAACAGTCTGATATTATTCTGGTCCACCCCTGTGACACTGATAAACTGAAGCATGTAAAAAGTTGAACTTCTTACAAGCCCATTCCAATAGAGGCGCTGCAAGCGTTTTCGTCAATAAGGAGTTGATCGTTATAAAACTTAACCTAATATAAAAATACAATAATAGTTATTTAATTAAATTTTGTCACACAACAATTCTAATTGATGATATGATTCACATATGAAAATTTCATTTCTCTTGTGCTAAATTTTCATATGTGAATCATATCATCAATTAAAATTGTTTTAATATTGGTTATGTTTCCCAACTATTAGAGCCTTATTTCATCTGCAGCCAACTTCACACGAAGCTTTATTATGTACAATAAAATCATACAGTGTCACTAGGCTGTTGCAGTCTCAGAAAGAATCCATTCTTTAATAACAGAACACAATGTATCGGCAGTACGGTTTTCGATGGCAACTAAAAATAGTTTTTTGAATCTCTCTCAAAACCACCAAAATCGTATATACATAAAAATGTTAATATCTCGAGAACGGGTTGAGACCGCCGAAATATTCTTGTAGATTCAAAAACTACATGAAAAATGAGTCTTATTTTAATTTGTTTCATGTAATTTTGAGTATGAGCCTTTATTCTGAATAATTACCTGAAACAATATAATAGGTGTATAGGTAAATGAATGATAAAATGTGAATTAATACATTGAAAGATTAATGTTATTTCTAAATTCTTAATGTTATTAAGTAAACATATATCGATGGTATATGTGAAAAAGAAGTATGAAGACATAATTGGTTATGGACTAGTTAAAATAAAATCATTCGAAAAATAAATACAAATGGGATGGAGAGTGGATTTTGACTATCTCTTAGCGTTGATACAATTGGAGGGTGATATGCATAATAAGGCTGAAGAAAAGGAGAGGAAGAAAAGATGGAAGGATTTTTAAGTAAGAACATGGGATTTGTTTTATAAATATAAACACACAAATAAATATAAATAATTAAATAAAATTTATATTTTGTTTTAAAATTATAAATTGTTTTAAACTTATGTTGACAATGAAACTGTAATAGAAATTAGTTGGAGAAAATACGCAAAATATAGAAAAATGTTGAAAAATAATGTATGTATATAAACGTTGTTATAGAAGATGAAAATAATTGTCATATTGACAAGATTCAAGTTTATTTTATAAATAAGCGTAGTATAGATACTATGAGTGCAAAGTGCAAATGGATAGTGAAAATAAGAGGCGAAGATAAATTATTGGCGCGGAAATGGAAAGATCCAGGCGAAATTAAATAAAAATAAGCCAGAATGTGTAGATGGGATTAAGAATAGGATATAAACAAAGATAGAATGATGAAACAGAAACTGTGAAAAAAGAATTGAATGAAATGTGAATAGGGAAATGTAAACCGACTGTGTTCAAAGAGTGAATGATAACGTCAATATATAAAAGAGAGGATAATGATAATATAAATATGTATAGACAGGTAACGATATCGCGCGTAACGTCTATATATATGCTGAAGTTTTGAATGGAAAGATTATAAAGAGAGTTGAGGAGAAGAGTAGATGGGACGAATACGGAATAAGTTTAAAAAAAGGAAGATAATATGAGGATAATATTTTGAAATGTAATGGATGAAGATATTAAACATAAACGAAGCAAAATACGTGCATTGATTTCAGATTTGAAATACTGTTTGACACATTGTGTACAAATGATAAAAATATTTCATTATAATTTACGCACTTATTTATTTATGGTTTTGTTTTATTTGTTAAATGATTTTATTAAATATATAACGTAAAGTATTATATTCTTGTATTATATACGCTTGCGAAAGGGTATAAAATTAATGATCATTTAAATGTAGAAGTTAGATATGAATCTACTATATAATTCATTGTGAAAGTAGAAAAAAATTAGGATGCGAAGAGAAAGAAAACAAATTTTGGTTTTCATTAAAAAAGAAAATTGAGAAGAAAATGGTGGAATTGAAAATGAGGTGGAGAAAAATTGTTTGTTTTCGTTTCATTATTTATGACATATTTAGTAAAAACAGCAATAAAAAAGAATGTATTAAACAGAGAGGAAAATTGATGTTTTTAATGAATGTGGTATGAAATATTATGATAAGACAAATAAACAATTTTTAGATGAAATGGAATGATTAAATTATTCAATAATTACGTTACATTAATTGAAGTACATTTTACTTACCATTATTTACTGGATGTGTAACTTGAAATTAATCTGAGAATCTTATAAAATGCATAAATATTTAAATACAAAATTGATTCATACAGTTGATGAAGTAGTATCAAAATAAACACTTTTCTTTAGCTATTTATTTCATTTTACGAGTATTTATTTCAATAAAGATTAATTCAATTTTATTATATAACTTCCCGTTTTATTAAATAATAAATGTAAGTTTTTGTTTATTTCAAGAATGAAACAAGATTTTCTTCTATTCTTCTATTGTTAAACCAGTTAATCATGATATTATCATTACGATTCTCTTTATTGGTAAAAGTTTTAAGATATGAGCTTTATTTTGCAGTTCTTTCGGGACTTATTGTTTGTTTTTATATAGTATATATGAACAACTTTCATAATCTTAGAACTTATTTTTAAATAAACTTTCATTTCTTTTATATTTTTATAAAATACATTACTGAATTGAAAAGGATAAATATCAAGATTATTTATTTAAAAATTCATATTACTTTAATAAAATAATCATTTGACGGGAAAATATTATATGACAAATTTTTGTTATAAAAGTAATTTATTGAATTTGTATAATAATATCATTTAATACCTTTCTTCATTTCTTAAAGTTTCTAATCAAAATATTGCCAAACTTTTTTCGCTAAGTCCACTTTAAGTTCATTAATTACTTGTAAGATCTTAGATAAACGCTATTTCTACAAATAAAACCATCATTTCATAAAATTAAAATTAAATTGAGATATAAAAATGCTACTTTTTCTATAAATATTAATCTGCAGTGTTTGCAACTTTTGAAACAAAATCACTCTAATAGACCCAACTTGTTATACATCTAATAACACCAAACTTCCATTTCAAAACCAGTTCTCATATACTCTGGTTATTTGAAACGACTGTTTATTATTCTCTCGAAATTTCTTTTTATTTAGCCCAAAACTTATGGTGAGCATTTCTAAAGATGTTTACCCTTAAAAGTGGGAATCAAGACACTTCGTTGAGTAGTCTGGAAAAGTTTACAATGGAAGTGGTCGCGGTTGTCTGGGTGAAAAGAGTGAAGGGAAGATAGCTGCGAACGACGCAATTTTCCGGGACCAGTCCGATCCAGTTCGAGTGCTGGTCAATTGATTGTCGAGACGAAAGAAGAAAAAACGTATGAACGCGGGAGGGAAAGGAGAACTTGGAGGGCTGGATTGGCAGCATTGCGCGAAAGAAAAAGGGATCCGAAGACCGGTCTCGGGCAAAATTGCCGATTGCTCGGAGCGTCTCCTTGGGTCCGGTCAGTGCCAGGTTGCTAACTTTTCTTCACCTTTCAGGCGAACGACCGTTATGTTTTTTCACGTCAAGGTTATGTACCCTTTCGTTATTCCGGTGATGAGAATAATACGACTTAAGAGGAATTCAAAGACACTTTCGACACTTGGCTATATGGCCGAACTTGTCAAGGTCAATGGGATCATTCCTTTTTGTCTTCAAATACAGTCACATTGCTTTTAAACCTTTAAACCCGATAGCATCTTCTCCAATTCATTTGCGTTTAGAATGATAAACTAAGAAATTGCGTGGTATCAGTCACAAATTCAAGATTTAAAATCATTGATTGATGATTGTTTCAATCTGAATTTTTATGGATCCTTTATTATTTTATATTCAATAATTTACTAGATTTCAATTTATGCACATTTAACATTCACTTGTTTAAACAAAATTAATTGCACGATGAAACACGTTCCATTTTAAATGTTACTAACAATATTTGAATTATTGAATATTCGAATTTATATTTATTTTAAAGAAATTCATTTTTAATCCATATAATTATATGTCACTTATCAAGTGCATAAGTGCATTATATATTATGCTTACATGATCACAAATACTACCACGTCCTTGTCTCGTTGGATATAAGTATAATGTGTTAGGAATATATGTGAGCCTGTGTAGATGAGTGTTTATGCTTCAATTATGCATTTCAAGCTTCAAATATGTACATCCTTTATATGTTAAAATTGTCAAATTTCATAATATAATATATAAATTAAAATACAGTTAATTTCAAAGAACCCGTATAACATATAATGTCTGTTTTCAATGTATTATAACATAACATACACTTTAAATATTCATGAAAAATATTTCATGAAATATATACTAAATTTGATTTATCATTGATACAGAAGTAGTTTAATTAGACTCTGAACTATAACTATTAGTAAGGTAAACAGAAAACGTCTGTATTGTATCTGCAATCAGCCGAAAAATGTATAATACTGTTCACTAAAATAGTTAGTAAAATAATACACAGATAATTAAGATGCTAAGATATCTTAATTGCATCAATAAAAGTTTGTATTGAATCATTAACATAAATAATTATGAATAGATTTGAAAATAAGTAATGAGTAATGCAGTGTTACATCCTGAGATGAAACATTGGCTAGGATAATAATTAGCCGTTATAAATAACAACTAACTACACCCTAATACAATTTAGGAATTTGATAATATGTTGGGTAAAAACACGATTGAGTTTACAATTTAAAAAACACTTAATAAAAACTTTATTTAAAATAATAATAAAAACGGACACATATTTGGAGCCGGGCACCGAATGTGCCCGGCTCTACTAACAAGAGTTGGAAAATCGGACTTAAACGCGGAACAACTAACTCGCGACTATTGGTACAACGGACAAAACGGAAGAAGCCATTTTTACATAAGGTTAGCGTTTATATACTCTATCTGTTCTAAAATGTTCTCGACTGTTCTAGAATTTTCTCAACATACAATTTTTAGAAAGTATTAGAACAGTTTTTCTTGAACACATTAATATAATTTACGCATTTTCGGACGTTTGGGTAATAAAGAGTAATAAAGTGACGATTTCAACATAACAGTTTCAATGTAATCTATTGTAACGTAACATTTCAATATTTGTACTATTATTAATTGTATATAAATTTAGTGTAATATTTTTCTTAGTTTTTAATATTATATTTATTAATGATATAAATATGTAAGAAAATTATAAGATTCATGTCAGAATGAATCTTATAAAATTATTCTTTGTTTGTTTATTTTAAATATTTTTTATAATTTCAGGGCTATATTTTGTTTGTATATATATAAATACGAAATGCGTAGCATATCGTAACAGCAATATAATATATTGCAGTATTATAATTAATAAATACATAGAAACGATGTTATTGTGTTTTTTGATTATAATGTTATCGTAACATAATCGTTACAATAGTTAATAATATTATTTCCTAATATACAAATATTGTATGTCAACACAAAGCATAAGAAATTACAATTTAAAAAAGCCGCCGTTTTATTAACTAAAAATATTTTAACAATGCTTTACAAATGTATACTATGCTGAATTGTTTTTGTATTTATTTATTATATTATAATACAGGAATGCATTGTTTAGATTCTACCGCATCGCTACTAGTCGGATCGGGTTTGTGCAATATAGTGAACGTTTACACGTGATCTCTGTATGGATTTCTTGCAGTCTTGAACAGAATATTTAATAATATTCATTAATATAATCTGCAATTGTATGATTTAGAGAATATTAAACATTAGATTTATAGCTTAATTATTGTATACTTTTTATAATATAAAATTCATTTTAATATTCACCATAAATAGATAATAAATAACATTAAGGAAGTGTTTATTTGTACTAAAACGCCCGAAACCCGACGCGGAAACCAGTAACCAAATATCAGTGGTGCCGTTTTTATTTTGTACAACACCCGAAAATCCGGTAAATAAACTCGAAATGCGCGAATATATATATTATAATTATTTTATTAACATATATCTAACAATTCTGAAATAGGTTATGTTGATCAATCTTAAAGTACATTCTAAAGTACCGTGTAAAATTTAAATTTAAAAAAAACTTTTTGCTTATAAAAAATGTTATCTTTAATAATTGTTCTTCTAATAATTATTATATTTACAAAATCGACAGTATTGACACAGTTTTTCTAAACAATATTATTTTTTAATAAAAATAATTTATATCTTAATAATTTGATTAATTAATTATATTTATTGATTTATTATATAATCCCACAACAATTCTAGATTATAAAAAATAATATTATAATTAAATAATACTATAAACTCATTATTAAGAATCCAATGTTTACTTAATTATTATCAACTAAAATTTTTTTTTAATTTTACCAGGTATTTTAGAATGTACTTTTAGATCCACCAACATAACCTATTTGAGAATTGTCAGATATACATTAATAAAACATTAAATATTATTGAAAACATTATTATATTATTTGTATATTTTTAAACATCACCCGCTTAAATATGTTTTCCCCGCAAATTTAACGTTTTTCTTAAGAATAAATGTATTTGTTTGAATTGACGATAAACTAACAGAGAATACTGAAAGTATATTTTTTTACCAATTCAAATTGAATATAAATGTAAGAATTTAACTATTGTTTCGTTATTTTATACTTTTATTATTTATATTATATTAAATTATCATGTATTTGTTATTATAAAAATTAGGTATACAAATATTTTACACAAACAACCTCATTATAATCACAAATAATATAATCCATGTTACGTTTTTCTATGACAATCTATATGTAGTTGTTGCTTATATACTTAGAGCTTTTAAATTATCTGCTTGTGAGAAAAAAATGTTTAACGCCGCGAATGTCTCGATTTACGTGCATAACTTCAGGCACCGCCTTTTTCTATTATATTCAGTAAAATTAAACGCGTTAATTAGAATTCGTTCATATAGTATTGCAGTGAAAGTTCATATTTCAAAACAATAACAATATCACATTATACATTCAAAATAAACAGTTCATAATAAAGTAACTTAATTTGTTTGTAAAACTTACTTTGATCTATGTTTTATTACTGCTGTTCACATACACAAATATTATAACCAAAACATTTTTTTTTCCTTCGCAGTAGCAAAATAAAAAATGTGTTCTGTAAAATGCATATTAAACAGCACCTGTAATATTAATACGGAAAATTCTCTCTGTGTTATTAATCGACTTAATCAAACCAACACATAAAGTGTCAAAATATAATCTTAAATTTCACTTATTCGTTTCAACTTACAACCCTTAATAGAATTTATTAACATATTAATATTTAAACCTTTACCGAGAAACAGTAAAAATATTCTCAGTAAAATAGGAATAACATTCAATGTTATTAAAATTCCTTGAAAACCCGTCTTCTCGGTATATAAAACAATCTCATGTTTATAATACAATTAAGTACATTTAAAATTAAGTTTAATACGTTAAAGTTGTTTATATTTTTCACTCGATATCCCAGAAGCATCAAATTCCCAATAATTATAAATATAATTAAATTAAATATCTCCTGCAAAATTTCATTTCGAATGTTCAACAAAACTCGTCCTGCAAGTTCATAGGAATAAAAAAATTAGGATTAATAAAAAACATTCTTAATCCCGTTCCAAGACCGAAGATACCCTCGAACAATAAAACTCGAAATAACACCAGCACCGTCTGCCTAATTTCCTGCGACGGACTGAGTCCAAAGTTGCATCCAAAACTTCTTATTCGACAGGACCGCGTTCACATGCGTTTGTCATTTTAATTTTCCAGCGGCGTTGTAATTGTTACATAATGACTGTTCTCGAAAAGTTACGTACATTCTTTGTTTCAAACTCTTTCTTTCATGTTTCCTTGTCGACTTTTCAGTTCCGGTTCGCCTAGTACACTTGTGTATTGTAATATTTCTTTTCACGGAAGTATATCTTTTTTCTATTCGCGTTTGTATGGCTTCTATTGTTGGTTTTATTTTCATTTATGCGCAACCGCCGACGAATGAGAAGCCGAATTCAAACTGCTTTTTCGCGGGGAGCCTTGTAGCGACATATATCGGTGAAGAAGCAAATAAGATTTACACGTAAATCGTTTATTTGACCTGCGCACTGGGATCGCGCGTTGGCGATAAGGGACCGGAGGACAAAGGGTAGCGAAGTTGCGACAGCGACACGAAAGACGAACCGAAAGACAACACCGAACAAACACGATTCCGATTTCAACAAATAAATATACTTCGAGCGCAGACACGTCGCTTTTTTGCAACCGCCGTTTCCTTTTCCGCGCATTTTTCCGTCTTTTTCTCATTTCGTCGTTGATTCTCGGTTTTTGTCGCAGACTCGAGTTTTCCGGTTTGTTCACACCTCGTCCAACGTTAGACCCATTATTGTTAGATGCAATGATGACGTAATTTCGCGACCAGCAAAACACCCCCACTTCTCCCGTGGTCAAGATTTCTAGAGCACGATTATTTTGTTCCAACAATAACAATGGGTATGTTACTCAAAAAAGAAACAATTTTTGTGTACGATTTACGGTTTATAACGCGAAATTGTATACATATCTTTATTTTCGGAATTGAAACTTTAATTAGATGGTCATTAATGACACAATTGATATGGATTAAACTATTATAGGCATTGTATGAACGGATCTATTGAAAGACGGAAGAACTGATTTAATACGATAAACAAAAATACATTTATTACAATGCTGATATATGTCATACGCATCGATTATTAAACAGATCCCTTTGCCAATTATTATAATTTGTGATTTTTGAAATAACCACACCCGCCGACTGCAGCGAATAGACGGATCGGTCGAAATCGTTTTACAGTAATCGCAAATGAATTCGTCATTTACTTTATTCAATACGTTATTAATAAAAATAGACAGAACGAATTGGAAATAAATTGGACGAAGGAATAACTGATGTCGTATTGACATTTGAATCAATTAAAGTAACACGTGATGAAAAATGCATGGACGTCTCGGATGGTCCGAATTGGTAGCGAAAGAAATTAATCACTGCTTTTTTTATATCAATGCTTTGACTGAAATATTTAAAACGTGTATACGCGAAATATTCATCGATCCCTGACGTTGTCGAATAATTCAACCAGTTAAGCGTCATTTTCGGATATCCAGACGTAGCACAATGATAGTAATCGGCGACGTGACAATAGCCATAGTTAGAGTAATGGAAAGAGCGGCAGCAACAATGGTGATATTAATGGCAACGAGTGAAAAAAATAATTAAAACGTTGTAAGAAACGAGTGAAATGAAATATAATGAAGTATGAATGTTGACATTGACAAACGACGCTCGAGTTTGGTTGCTGGGAAAACGTGAGAAATGAAGTTGGATAAGCAGAATCCTACTAGGCATTCGAGTACGTTATCATACATTAGGCAAGGCTATTCTGCTTCGAAAATGGCGTATAATATTTATTTGGTGATTTTTGTAGATGTTCGGTAACTCTGTATAGAATTGGATATCTGCCTAACTCAATTTGTCAACGAATTCCATTGATGTTCACAGACGTTGACAAATCTTATTAACCTTTTATTAGACACTGTTACCCTGAAGCGACATGACGTTCGATTTAATATATTCATGGCCCGAATCGTTTCCAGACGTTCCATATTCAAACCCACCCCGGTTCTCGTGTACACCGCACCAAAACGTTTACCCAAAGAAAGAAACTTATCAGAACGTCGCGAGTTCTTTTCTCCCGCGTCGCGTTTGATATTAAATTTCACGAGCTAACGAGTTTTAAGAAATCGCTTCCTAAATGTCTTAGAGAAAGACTATGCCGTATAGTCAAAGCTTAAAGCAACAACGTATTATAACGTCTGCTCGCGAAGCGAACGCGCGCGGGATAAATTTCGCAATTGGCAATTTGTTTGAAATAACTGGCAATACGTTGCATTCTGTCTGACGGAATAATTTGAGTTTAAATAACAATCGCCCGGAACACCCGCGCCATTGGCTTCCTTATAAAAAAGACCGCTTTCGCAGGCAAAAGATATTAATTTCCGCGCGTATCGTTTTGTCCGCAACGTTTCACGCGAAGCAAACACACAGACGCGGCCGTGTACGTGCATAGAGACGAATTTGCAGAAAAACAACCAGTTTGCTTGGAAGCCTGCAAAGATACCCTTGGCAGCATTACAGTTCGCGATGGAAATTACGCGACCGTTGGTACGTCACTTGATTCAAAAATAATTGAACTCTTTGATTCACTGAGCAGAGAACTGCGGAGGTGCGAGGTTGGAACTTGGCGTTATTAAAATAAACAGAAAAGTTATTAGCACGCGAGATGATTCCAATCAAAATCCTTTGCTTGGTTCGACGCGAGCCAAGGGGGGCACCGCGAATGGAAACGAGGACGGAAAAAGGAGCGGGTGCAACGAACGCTGGATAAAAGTGGTCCGCTTTAAGGAAATATATCTGGGTGAACTAATCGCCGATTACTCATTAACTAACGATTGGTAATAGGATTGAAATTCGGTTTTATTCGAAATGTAATAACATTCTAATTTCCCCGCGTCTTCCACACTCGAGTAAGCGAGGTAATGGAGCTCGCCAGTGAATCGCAGGATTCGCGATCGATGTGCAAAGTGAACCGCCCATCATAATTTTCTGGGGGAAAATTGCGCTCCGATAATTTGCTGCTAGTGCGATATCTTTGTACCCGTCTGTCGGAAACGACAGCGACGTCCGTGTCTGTAGGAAGGGCGCGCGCTAGACGAGTTTCATAGCTCGCAAAAGTCGGCGATTTGGACCGCCCTCGACAAGCAAAGGACATCTGCGCCGTCTGCTGCTGCTGCCACTACCGCTGCAGCTTCAGCCGCTGTTACCAAAAGAGCTGCGAGATATCGTTCAAGTGGAAGCAAAGCAAAGGAATTAGTCGTTGAGCACTGAGCGCCGAGCACCGAAACGAAGATTGTCAGTCTTCGTTGTAAGTTTCAATTTAATCCCTCTCATTGCACTACGGATTATGTTCGCATAATGTTGATGAAACGCCTACGCAGTAGACACTCAATTCTTCTCGCATTCACTTTGCTGCCAAGTGCCGCGCTCCGCCACTGGACGACGTTTCGTAAATTCATTAGTTCGTTCGTTTTCAAACTGGTTAGAACTAGTTGCAGTTATGATCACTCAAAGCTGGATACAATTTCATTTGACGTTCGTTTAAAGTCATTTTAACTTTGTTTCGCGTTTTCGAATAGTCGCAAATTTTAGTGATTTATGATGTATGAGGATAGCTTTGGAAATGGTTGGTTTGTGCCGCAAAGTTTAGATTCATAAACCGTTACTTATGTTGGATTTTCTTTATAAATAATTGTGTCATATTAATATGAT
>JABFQC010002257.1:0-16639 GCA_022817085.1 Psilanteris sp. ZL-2020
GTATTACACCATAGGGTCTGGTATAAGCTTTTTTTACTGTAATAATTTGTATTACTTTTGGAAAATAACAATATTTTTTATTAATAAAGGACAAACAATGACATTCAGATAAGTGCATCCGTTTTCAATAAAAAATCCGAAAGCGACATTTATCAAATTCATTATCCCAAATATAAATAAATTATAATAAAATAGAAAATTTATTTAGTATACTGAATAATGTTGTTAATATTCATAAAAATGAACTTCAAAATATATATAATCTAAAAAATTGTACCATAAATTAGTATAGCGATGTTACTTAAAAAAGTATTAAAATTATTTATCAATATTATTTTAAAATATGATACCTTTTCAGATTGGTTGGCGAATGAAAAATATACAATAAACGACGAGGATAAAATAATGGCTTTTTATGTAAACCATTCATTAAAATCTCTTCAAGTGTCAGATGAAAACAAATATTATAATTATTGGTTTCATAACGGTTAGATTTCTGGATAAATACTTTTTAAAATTTACGTAATATCCTAAGAGTAAGAAAGTAAAAGAAATTGTTTTAAAAAAGTCATAATTTTAATTTTAGTTTTTAAAGGACATTATTGGGCTGCATCTTTCATAGTTCCTACTGGTTCCTTATTTATTCTTGCATTATTGGTTCTTCTCATGGTAAAAACAAATTTATTAGAACAATATTGTGTGTTTAATAAATTAAATATTATTTATCAATGACCACATTTATTTCAATTTATTTTGGTTACAAAATAGATATATACGATTATATTAATAAAGAAAAATTATACAAATTGAAACTGTATATTAATAGTTAAAGATTAACCTTTTAATTATTAAAATTTTTTGTGGAAGTTAATTTATACATAATCTAACAATTTACAGGTCCTTTTTAAAAGATGTCCATTACTAGTTACCGGAATAGTTGCCAGTATTCTTGCTATTATAGTAATTTTTACGATCTTCATCACTGTCAGTAATTCACCTGTTTACGAATGAAAATATTTACTGACACAGACAATTTAATAATTAATTAATTATTTATATTACTAATAAATGAATAACTTTATTAAGTAACAAATTATTCAGCAACAAATAGTTTTGGACATACAATTACAAACGAATTTAAATCTCTCATAATTATTTTATTCTTATTTAAATAAAACTGTCAAAAATTATATATATAAATTTGAATTGTACACAATCAGTTAATGACTTTTCATTTTCAATTTGATCATATTCTCCGAGACACGTTCTACAGTTTCTATATAGTTCTCCATACTTCCTTGTAACTTCGAATAATACTGTAAAGATAAAAATATATTGCATATTATTTTGCATTCATTGTTTAAAACTGTTAAATTAATTACAATTTTTATACAAATAATTATAAAAGAATATAACAACAGTAAATACTGTTAAATTTTAGAAAAGTAAACATATATTATTCCCACTTTATTAATGCAATAAATTTATATGCATATATTTAAAAGGAGTATATCAAAGATATTTAATTTGAATATAAATATTTATTATTAAATTTCTGTATAATTGTAAAATTAATATTTTAAAAGACATTAGTTATAATAGATATATACTAATATAATACTATTTATGTATGTTCTTATGTACAAAATAATTATAATTAATTCTATGTTTAATTCATAGTTAAATAAAGTGTTGTAAGAAACGTGTTATTTACCTCAACATAAGTATCATCATCTTTACTTGCATATTCCAGTTCAAGCAAAAGTCTTTCTATTGTGTTAATAGGAAGCCAAGCTGGAGGTCCAGTTGAGAGTAAAGGGACTTTTAAATTAAAATTTTCCATGCCCTTTCCTAATAAAGCTGTAATATATTCTTCTGCTAAATCTGTTGCTTCAGCAATTCTGCCTACATTCAATAATAAACGAAGAAGTTGAGCTGCATTTCGTTTCTATAAAAATTAAATCATACAATAATGACATTATATTTACATTATTTAATTTACCAATACAATATACATATACTGTTAGTTATGTTGTAATCAAATAATTTTGGTTATTTCGTTATGTATAGCGTTCGCTTATAGGTGAATTTATAATATAATATGCTGTATACATTATATTGAACTCTATTATTTATAAAAAGTACATAATGTTATACCTTTTTACACATTTTTATTTTAATGTTAATTATTATAATTGTTTTTACAAAACTAATTTATTATTCCTTGATTCTATGGAGATAATGCTAAGACTTTCGAATCGAAGATTTGATGATGAAAATCAATTGTTTATTTCCAACAATTGTACTGAGTACTTATTTAGAAACATATTGTAAAGGGTATAAAGCCCATTAAAATTTATTTAAATAAATAAAACATAAAGATTTCTTGTACCGTTATTAAATTACATAAGAATTAAATACAAAAATTTACTTACTTTGTAAGAAGTTAATAGCCATTGTGGAAAGAACGCTCCATGATCAATAAGTTTTTTAGAAACTGCTTCATGTAAATCTGTACTTTGGTCTTTTTCGTGCTTCAGAGTTAGTTTTTCGAGTAACGCCCAAGTAATTGTTGCTACATTAGTTGCAGATGAATTTAGTCCTATATTTATGAAAATGAGTAAATTATAGCATTAAAACTATCTATTTTTTAATTTGTAATAATAATAATAATAATAATCTTTAAATAAAAATACAATTTGATAAAAAAACGTATTATCATATACATCATACAGAAATGTAATATCCATTTATTATAAAAAATATTTTTAGAATTACATACCAGAAACATCGTTTAAAACAAGCCAATCCCATGCTTGTGGATCATCGCTGTAACTCAGTCTTATGCACTGTGAAGCCAAATGTTCAAGAACAATATTTTTTGGCATGTCAAATTTATCACATAAAGTCAGTGCATCCGTATATAAATTTACATTTGACATCATTGAAATCAATTCTGAAGGACCTAACATCATTTTAGAAATATTATTATATTTTATTTGTATGAATAGGTTGAAATTAAACATTTTATATTTATTGTGATTAATAATTATCATATACAATGTAATAAAATTAATTATAAGATAATAGTTTTAAAAAGAAATCTGTAAATTAAATTTTAAAACACTTGATTCTTTACTAAAAAATATTAAAATGAAATCTAGTTCGATAATATTATTTAACAAATAATTTGTATATTACCAGCTTGTGCAACGATGTGTAATTCAGAATTTCTTTTGGAAAGTTTCAATTTTGCTTGAATAATAGCATATTCTTTTCTAATATCATTTAATTCTAATACATCTATTTGTTTCTTCATTTTGTAATGTAAAATTTCTTTTCCATCCAACGAGCGCTTAACTTTTGGATCACGTTCGTCAGGATAATTTTCAATCATCGAGGGCCGAACGATCCATCGGTATTTTTCATTGACAAGCGATAAAACATTAATACAATGCATTAAGCATTGAGATTGTTTTGATATGATTGGTACTGAATGAGTTTCTTGGCTGAAACGCATGGCTTGTTCATACTTTGCAGATGCAGCTATAAATATATAATATATTTATTGTAAATAAAATTGAAAACAAAAATTATTATATAAATTAAATATTTTTATTTCGCTAAACACAATTCTTTAAATCAATATATTTTATTTTAATATATCATTCAAAAAATATTTTTTGTGTGATACATTTTATACAAAGGAAAGAAATATTTTATTAATGATTAATTTAATTGATTTCATGTAAGAACAAATTACATTATATTGATAAGTATTATGTTATAATTGATTACCTTTCCGCCAATTTTCTTTATCTACATGAAAACTGTACAAAAAGTCATAATAATGGTTTTCTAATATATCTACACTTCTTGCTCGAGCTTCGACAATACGAACTAGGTCTTCGAACATATCGGTGTGTGGGAATGAAACTAAGACCGTAAATTTTTTCTTTTCAAACAGAGTAACAATTAATTGTCTTAAACAATCTATTCTTCTTTCTGCATCTGGATTTAAGTGTAAATAATTGTAAGCCTCATTGTGGTGTCCTAAAGCCAAATGTTGTGCAAATACTATAGAATATAATGTAGGTAAATTCGGATCATTTTTTGTATCTTCACTAATTGCAGTTTCTGCAACTTCAATAATGCATTCTGAAGCATTGTGTTGTTCCAAAAGCTCAATGACCTATTATATATTTATAATATAATATAATATATATAATGTAATTATTTAAATGTATAATATTAATGTAAGAAGATGTTTTATAGATAAATGAAAATACAAAATCATACTCATAAATGATTACTATAATTAAAATTATATTAATACATTCAATTAAAAGTAATAAGCTAATTTATTAATTTATTATGATTTAATTGTTAAAATAATAATATGAACTCATATTATAATATGTAACATCATAACATTACCTTTAAATAGTAATGAATCAGAGCATTACTCTCTATTTCATCAACATTTTTCAAACATACTTTAATAAGAAAAGGATCAGTTAATACTCCTTTAGCTGCATTTAGAAAATGATCCATTGCTTTTTGCGATTCTCCCATTTCAAGTAATGCAACTGCTAAAATGAATCTACGCGAAGCACTATTCCATTCGCACCATGTGCCACCTAAAAGTCGTGTGTATTCTTGCACCAAAAGGAATTGACAACTGGATAAAAGCCACTCTGGGAAGATAAAGTTTGATGATATTGGCCAACTATTTTCATTCAATCAGACAATGTTTGCAAATTAAGGAATATTTCTTTAATTTAAATTATTTGATGAAAGATAAATAAAAAGATTTAATAATACATATTATTTATATAAATACTTGTGTACTTTATAAAATTAATAAAAGGATACATTAGTTGCATTACAAGTATTACATTTTTCAGCAACCCATTATGCCATTGTTCTAGGTTCGCAGAATCCAAATTTGGTTGAGTCATCAGTCTATGAACATGTTTTGAGCCAGCACTTTGAATAAACAATTCGATTAATGAAAGTGATCTTTGTTGACGCTGGCCATAATTTGCGCGGGATTCAGATAACCCTAATAGTGATAATCGCTGACTGCTGTTTTCTCTAAAAATAATAATTATTTTTTAGAAAATTGTAACTGAAAATCAAAAATAGCTTGTTTATAACAATGAAAAAGTAGAAAATTAAAACAAAGAATCTGAACATAGTAACTTACTAATATAAAAACATCGTGTTCAATTTGGAAATTACTCCATTAAATTATTAAGAGATTAAAAAGTATAACTAATGTATAATATATAATTTTTTGTCTTCATTAATTCTAATAAATTTTATAAATATAAATTTTTGTCATTACTACATTAAAAAATTGTTAAGTAGTATAGTATTGAATATATTGGAATTATATAAATAACTATATTGTGCTAATTCAACTTTATAATTGAAATTAACATACTAACATATATAAAAATTGTAAATAAAGTTCAAATAAAGTTTCTTAAGTCTTTGATTAGTTTGTACCATTTTTTATAATCTACTGTACATATTTGAGTTACATTATTTACATAAATTTGAATTAAATATCTTACAATAAAGCTTGAGTGGGAGCACAAGAAGCATTGCTCTCACAGATCCACATAATGGCATAATAGGCCTGTGTAAGAACCACTATCCTTGGCAACCAAACTGATTTAATATGTCTTAAGTTTTGTGTATCCAAATCTAAAGTGCCAGTAAGCAAAATTTGTTGCAAAATCAATAAATTTCTGCAAATCGTGAAACGCAAGCTCGCTATTTGTGCAACACTCTCAGAAACTGTTGATATTCCAAGTTGACTGCTAAATAAGTGGCTTACATTAATATAATTTTTAGAATTACTATGTTCGACTTCCATGTCGACTTTACTTGGCTGACTTATACCATCTACTAATAAACGCAAAAGCATTGCGATGGCGCTTGAAATACTTTTTATATTGCTGAGTTTGTGAATAAGAAGAGACTGAAATTCATTATCCCAGAGCTGAAACACATTTTTGTATTTGTAGTGTTAAATTAGTATTAAATTATGTATTAAAAGATGTATTATACAATTTATTATAAGATACAAATTTCAATTAATTATTCTTAAAAAAAAAAACTAAAAAATTATAAATGTAAATCAAAACTAGTTATATTAAGGGGATTATCTAAGTCTAACGTAACGGATTTAGAGTATATTGTTATAGCTTGATATTATTCAATGAATTAATTACATCTAATTATTTTACAAAATTCTACATTTATGGCAGCATGTAATATAATTAAAAAAAAGCACTTTTATTTCATTTTTGACGCAGCGACAGGAGTGCGTTTTTTATCACCTTGAAAACGACTTCCTTTGCTACGGATTTAAAAATTGTTAAAATAAATCTTTTCACATTGAAATGATTTATATTCTTCTTCAGAATATTCTTCTGAAGTGACAATATGTCCTAAGGTATTTTTAAAATGTAAGTCTATAGCGTGTGGCAAATGTTTCAGAATATTATAATTCTCAAAAATCATTTGAAGGACTACCTTCAGAATTGTAAATTTCAACAATATGAAATCAATAAATATTTCTCGATCAAAAGCACTTACTGGATCATCCGTTTCAAAAGATATCTTGGACATAAGCTCATTAACAATAACATCTGGATTACTTAATCGGTAAAATTCCTTTTCTATTGCTGTCTTAGCTTCTTCAGATAGCTGTTCCTCCATCATGACGATTGCACCCATAAGTTTGACAACATCTTGACATATATCCTCATCCTCTTTTAAAATTTCTGTATTACGAAAACGCCAACTTTGACATTTATCATTTGCAAGCATTAAGTGTTCAAGTGGTTGCATAGGTCTGAGCAATGAAAATGTTGATTTTTTAAGCAGCGCCACCCCACCAACAGCGGGTAATATTAGGAGTCCAAAAGGCTTAGAACCATTTGCATGATATTGAATGACACATGAATAAAATTTAGACCAACAGCGATTGGCAATTTCCAAGTAGTCATCATCCATCATTTCATAATCTATGACTTCGGCTTGAATTTCAACTTCAACAGCTGCACATACTTTTTCCTTCAATACCGCAGGAGATAAACTCATGTCGGCAATCACATTCAGACGACGATAAATGCTAAGTGCACGAGTGATGTCAGATAGTGAAAACTGTCCTGGGTGGAAAATATAGTTGATGTAAGCTTGACGAGGATCTGTACCAGGGTCACCTGCAATATAATCTTTGTCAGGTGGCTGTTCCAGGATAACGCTTTCCCACTTAGTTTTAAATTGGACCTGTTCTAATGCTAACTGTGCATGAGTAATCGCCACATTATCCATATCAGTGGTACGCCATACAGCCCATAGTCGCTGACTCGTAAATGAAAAGTCGACAAGGTGTTGCTGTTAATTGAATTATATTTAGTTTAAACGATTTGTTGATTATAATTATTGATTGACTAAAATTATTCTTTTAGATTATTAAATGAATATTTATTCATTTATTTATATTAATTATATAGCATTCAGTCATATTAATAATTCATTATTATTTATGAAATAATTATTAGTAAAATAATCATATAATTATATAATCATATTATAATAATATTTTGTATTAGTATTTTATATTTCTTAAAGACTTTTTTAATAATGTAGAATATTTTAATAATAAACATATTATAATACTTACATCCCTAACATATAAGGAGCAAAGTTTTTCGAACTTCACATTTCCTTGATCTTGTATTGGTTTTAAGATACTAAATTCACAATCCGTTCCAAATTTCATATACGTTGCTAAATAAAGTTCACTGTCATGGATGCCTACAGTTTTACGTAATATATGACCATGAGCGCCTTGAGATGTCATACGACTATCCATAGCAACATCTGATACGGCAATACACTGTGCTCGATTACAAGACCACATACGAACATTACCTTCCCGACAAAGAGCAAATAAATAAGTGTCATTTCCACAAGTATGGATGGTTAAAGCTAATGGTACATGAGCTTCTGTGTTTCGGCCTCTGAAGGCAGTTGCAATTCCACTTAAGAAGCGTGGAACATAAGAGTCTTGTTTTAACTCTGTCGAATGCACAACATTTGTAGTTGAATCCAGTCTTAACAATAAAATTATACCGGAACTGTATGCTAAGGCAAAAAGAGCTTCTTCTTGAGGTAAAACTAACCAAGAGGCTGCTGCATGTGGTACTGGAGAATCTATTACAAATGTATTTTAAAAATTCATGGATTAGTTAATACAAATTCCTGTTACACAGATAAAAAATAATTTAGTATAATAAAACTTCTTTATTAGGACATAAATAGATTTCTTTAACTTTGAATAAATCTTATGTGATTCACTTTAATTCTTAAATAATTATAAGGCATTATATTATTTACGTATTTTATTTTTTTGAATTTTCATTATTAATAAAATAATTAGAATTTATAATTTTATTATATATTTATATATTTTTAAAAAAATTTTCCATAAATGAAAAATTTCATACAAAATTGTTATTAAAATAATAATATGATTTATTAAAATTGTAAATACATCATAAAATTGGTTTATACCTTATATAACAATTATTTTATAATTTTTCAATATATATTCTTTGAATTAAACACAAAATTTCAAGTTGTTTAATTACTTCAATTATATAAATAAATGTATTTGTTTATACACTAATTACCCAAATTCTATAAACTAATTAATAATTTATAAATTATTATTACACTCACTTGTATTACCAGCATTTGGAATTACATGAAAAATATGAGGATCTTTAATAGTTTGTGATGATGCTTCACTAAATATTGATTGTACACTAAGATTAGGGTGCGAAGTTAATAAATATTCCTGTAATATTATAAAATATTTTATTATTGATACATAAATAGTATATAAATAATACATTATACATAAAGGAGTATAATTCATCCTATAATAAAATTTAAAATATACTCATGAAATTTATATTATAACAATTAAGATATAGTACAATTTACTTATTATAAATAAATATTAAATTATTTATATATTTATAAGTTAAATTACCTGTTTATGTATTTTATCTGGATGAGGAAAAGTTAGTTTATAAATACTATACACTGTTACAACCAAAATAATCACTGAATCTGCTGTTTCATGAATTGATATTCCATCTAAAATTGGAGTATCCACAAATTTATATCTAATTCTACAATTGGTGAGATTGACATCAAGACTTTGTTCTACTAATTCCAAGACATCAGAAGAAATTCGCCAATAAATAAATCTGTTTCGAGTAAAATGTTTTGAACTGTCCTTATAAGCATAACCACCAGCTCTTTCAGGGACTTTTATGTCTTGTAAAGTGCTCTGGCTGCCTCCTAAAAAGTAATACCAAATTTTCAACTATAATACCTAATTAATCATTTATAAAAATGAGTGAGTTATATTTAATGTTTATTTTGTTTATTAATTCAATATATCTCGAATTTATATGCTTCAAAATGGGCTTTGTAAATCTTCAAAAATTTATTAATGATACAGGCTTATACGCTTTGCTTGACCTCTTGTTATTTTTTTATCTAAATCAATGACCTCTTCAAAGATCGAAATATTTCCACGACACTTATTACAGAACAAATATTTGTCATAATGACAATTTGGAACGTGTCCTGCATATCGCAAATGTATCCATACCAAAGAAATTTTTTCATAATCACTATCACGTTTCCTTATTTTATTGAACCAAATTTTGTAACCAACTCCAAAATTATGTTATTATTATTATTCTTTTCTATCTTTATCTTTTGTAAATTTACTATTACTATATAAAGGACTGATAGCCCCTTAATTAAAATAAATAAATATAACATTTTTTATATTTTCAAATTTGTATGTGCAGTTAAATAAATTTAATGTATTAAATTTATGAAATAATTATATTTCACTAAAAATTACATTGAAATCATAAACAAAATAATTATTAAATTAATAAACAACCTTGATCTGTATTATGTAATCCTTAATGACATTAGAATGTTTATATAAATAAAAGAATGGTCATATTTTATTAAAATTATTGTTTGAGTTATAAATAGAGACAGAGACAGATCAATATTAATCATAATTATATGAAGATGCTTTGTTAGATATTTTTCCATTTAAATAACTATATAGATAGAAATTAATTTTTTAATTAATATATTGTAAACTATTTATATTTTTTATAGGGTTATGTTGACACGTGATTGTTTACATACAAAATATTATGTATGTGAAATGTAGTAAATCTTAAAAGTATCAAAGAAAAGAATCATTTTAAGAACTAACAAAACTTTTTCATTTCAATAGTTAAAAATGCAACCAATATTTGAAATCATTGAATACCGGTATTCAAAGTAACTTCTTTCCATTTTTCCGGTAATGTTTGATCCGGCACAACTTCTCGGTAGCCAAATGGAAATTCCTTCATGTTTGTAAGTTAAGAAGTTAACACAAGTTCTTTATTAAAAACTTTCTTTACTAAAGAAAATATAATATTTAAAAATCTAAACAATCCACTCATCGATAACGCTTTGACAAAATATCATAAAGTATAGGCGGGCTAAAGTAAATTCTAAAATCGTATAAAAAATGTATAGATGGCGCTTTAACCGAATTATTATTATTTATTGTAATATTGTTGAATGCGTTGCAATTATATACATTATTATAATAAAAAGAGATTTAATTGATAATAGAAGACATTTAAACACTTTTATATAAACCAAACATTGAATTTCATCATCATTAAAATTAAATTTTAATTCAAAATCACAAATAATTTGATTGATTAATCAGAGAGGATACAATTTTTTCAGGAATAATTTGTATTCAATAGATTAATATAATTCGTATTATAATAATAGTAAATAATAAAACTATAATTTGTTGAACTGTTATGTTTTTACTTCGTATATAAATAATAAAGTTAAAAAAAAAAGATCAATATTTATATTTCCCGCGGATTTGCATGTTTAAGTTTAAAGACGTTATAATTCGTCGGCGGTCAGCGTTGATTGTCAACATTGTCAACAATGCTCGAAAAAGCAAGATCTCAATTTCATGTTCTGCGACAGAATGACAGAAATAATCAAAATGTTGTCAAATTATTAGATAGTTAAGTCAAAAGCGTAAAAGCGCACAAAACGAGCTGCTAACAAAACCTATTTACAATGAATAAGAACTAATCGTTGAACACAAAATTGTCAGCCGCAGTTATACAGGAATGAACAAAACTTCAAAAACGGCCTTTTATTTGGCCTTAAACGTCACATTCTCTATTCTGATCGTATTACTAAACAAGTGGATTTACATCTACGTCGGCTTCCCGAACATAACCTTGTCATTGATTCATTTTGTCGCGACATACATTGGATTAATAATATGCGAGAAGCTGAACGTGTTTTGCATAAAAAATGTGCCCATATGGGAAATGATCCCGATCGCCGCGGCCTTTTGCGGTTTTGTCGTGTTGACAAATTTAAGTTTAGCTTGGAACACGGTGGGCACTTACCAGGTAGCAAAAATGCTCACCACTCCGTGCGTCATCGTTATGCAAATGTTGTTTTACAAAAAGCACTTTAGCGCGCTTGTCAAATTCACTCTGCTGCCAATTATTCTTGGAGTTGTCATTAATTTTTATTATGACATCAAATTCAACGTCATTGGAACGATTTATGCCAGTCTTGGTGTTTTAGTCACTTCGCTGTACCAAGTTGTAAGATTGTTTTACAATCTCTGAATTGCTATGGGATATATATGTAGTTAATTCATTTGGTTTTCATTTATTTAATTGGCATAATTTTGGTATATTACTATATCTTGTATTTTTTTTTCTAAATATCAATATCCATTCTAGAACTAGTTTAATATTTTTAAAACCAAGATGTATGATTTTGTTAATATATTTTATAAGTTGAAGGATTATTTTATACAATTTTAAGATGTCAATAAAATATGCAATACAAATACTTTTATTGAATAAGTAATGGATTTAATAAAAATGGTATATAATTTTAAATTAAGATATAACTATAAAAATAAAATGGTGACTGATTTTGTGTTTTATATTATTTATAAACTATTCAAAATATGTATTTATTATGAAGACTTTTAGTATTATTAAATTATATATGTAATAGATTTTATTAATTACAATATAAAACAATTATAAAATGACATATTACTCTTATTTCAGTTAGTGAATAGGAAACAAAAAGAATTTCAAATGGATCCAATGCAACTTTTATATTATCAAGCTCCTTTATCAATTTGTATATTAATTTTTGTTGTTCCAATTTTTGAACCAATATCTTTTACTTTATCTCACAATTGGTCATTTTTGGATGTTGTAAGTAATCTTTTTTAAATTTTTGAAAGAATACGAAATTTAATATTTCATTACGTATTATTTCAGTTTATGGTGCTTTTATCCAGTATAATTGCATTTTTTGTCAATCTTACATCATATTGGATTATTGGGTTCACTTCTCCTTTAACGTATCCTTTTGAATAAAATATTTTATTTAATCTACATACATACATTTTATAGTGAAAGAATATATTTCTTGACTCTATTATCAGTTATAATATGGTAGGACATTCGAAATTTTGTATATTGCTGTTAGGTGGTTCAATTATATTCCATGAATCTTTAGCAATGAACCAAGCAATAGGAATAACATTAACAATGATTGGAATAATTTTATATGCTCATGTAAAGGTATTGTTAACTCTCATTAATAATAATTACATTACTACTTTTTTTTTTATTTTTATTATTAAATTTTTTAATTTATACATTAAATGTACTAATGAAATTTATAATTATTTTTCAGTTAAAAACCAGTCAGTCCAGAACTATTCCACATACAATGGACAAGGAATGATAAACAAGTTTTTACAATATTTAATTGTATATATTTGTAATGCATTTTTAATAAATTACGTTTTGTACAGAATAATAAAATTAATTATTGTTAATTGTTTTACTTTTTATTAATCCATTTGAGTTGAAATTACTCATAAAATATTATAAATATATAATTTAAAATATGTAAAAGATTTGTTAAAAAAAAACATATTGTTTCAATAATTATTTAAATTACTATTATTTAATTAATTACCGAAATATTAATTTAATGTAATTAATATTTTAATAATATCAGCAATATAATTTGCTTGTTAAATTTCTTACTATTTTTATAGTAATAGATAAATATTAATAATATATAATAATAAAATTATATATGAAAAGAAATTAAAAAAAATTGTTTTCAGAAGCAAAAAGGTCAAAGTCACACCTAGGGCTTGGCGACGGCGAAAGGCGAAAGGCGAAAGGCGAAAGACATAAACGTAATTGATTTCTCCAAGTTATTGTATTTAGTTATTTAACCCTTTCCCAGGTGCATCGGACCTACTAGTATACGTTAAACGTATCCTTTTATACTACGTGCATTCAACTTTATTCGTTTTCGAGAAACTAATAATTTATAAGTTGCCATCTACATTCAGCTAAACCATCTATAATTGTTGGAGCAGCGCATGCACGAATTGTACAATTGAGATGAAAATGTTGGTAGTAAATGATTCTTGCAAGCGCGCGTGGCATTTGAAAAAGACGCTCATAAAATTGACAAAACAATATACCGTAGCTTATTGTATTAATATTAATGCAATAAATACTGAAGTAAAATTACATTCGAATCCTTTAAATGAGCTGAAATTATAGTAATTTTGATTTTTCATAGTCAATATTTGATTACGACATATGTATCTTTTCAAACCAAGTACCAACATAATGCATAATCAACTCCTACTATATAAGTATGGAGAAGCTAATCCATAACAAAACATCATCGTTTTGGAGTCTTTAATTGTCAAGTAAATGACACCTTGATATGAAGTAAGTATAAATTTGTTTTACAATTTAATGAGAAATAAATAATCACCTATTATTGACCTTAAGTCAAAGTTCAGAATTCTTTAAATGAAATAAGATTATGTCAAAAAAAGCTTAGTCTATATTAAAGTACATAAATGATTACTGATAAAATGTTTAGAAAATAATTACTTATTGATTATAATGTACTTATTATATTAGTATATCATTTTTAAAACACTTTTTGCAGTTAATTAAAGTCATTATGACTCATAATGTCATAATCGAGTGGATGCAACCATAACCTTTGAGGCTTGGCAAAACAATTGTATACAGTCGCTTGTAGATGATGAATGAAGTGCACAAAGTGTGATCATAACAGAAACTATGTTTATAAAGAAGCTCTGTTCCAAAATCAGGATACCAACTTTGACAACAGCATTGTTGCTGATAATATTGTCATTGTTTTGCGTGTTGTTGTTGCGGCAAAGTAATCACGGTGAAAGAAACACTGTGACCCACAAGTCAAGGTATCGATTGGTGGTGTTGATTTTGAGCGGAGAGGATAATTTAAGACAAAGATATGCTATTAGAAAGACCTGGTTATCAGACAAAGACAGCCAAGTCAGACACATGTTTGTCATAGGAACCAACTATCTGGAGCCGGAGCAACTGGTCACATTGAAATCCGAGGAGAACAAGTATGGCGACATGCTGCTGTTGCCTAATATTCGTGATTCATATAATGCACTCACGAAGAAAATGTTGCACTCATTTGCATATGTCCACGAGAATTACAATTTTGACTATTTGATGAAGTGCGATGATGACACATTCGTAATTCTATATGAGATTTTACAGGAATTGGCTGAATGGGATCTCAACTCTCCAAAGAAGGATCTGTACTGGGGATTTTTCAATGGCAAAGCAACTGTTAAAAAAGCTGGTCCATGGATGGAACCTGACTGGATTTTTTGTGATTACTATTTGCCATATGCTTTAGGTGGAGGATACGTGTTGTCGAGAAACCTGGTCGAATTTATAGCAAGAAATAAGGATTATTTAAAGTAAATGAGCAATAATACTAATAATAATAATAAATCTGAATTTAATTCAATTTAATGATAAATTCAATTAAAGAAAAGTAAAAGTCAAATTTAGTTTATAATAAGTTTGACTATAATATTTATATGGATTGAATTCAAATTGTTATTTGTTTTCATACACAACAAAAAAATACATTTTATGTTACTTTTAAAAATGTTTAAAAAATTGTATTTGAATCCGGGTCAGATTTATTTCATTGGGTATATATTGTTTAACAAAATAAATTCATTTCAGAATGTACAATTCCGAAGATGTATCTGTAGGACTCTGGCTGGCACCTGTAGCAAATGTTGAAAGAAAACATGATGTCCGATTTGATACAGAATATAGATCTCGTGGTTGTTCGAATCAGTATATAGTTACTCATAAACGAAGTGTAGATGATATGAAAAATCTTTATGACAACTACCAAAATAATGGAATTTTGTGTGACAAAGAATTTAGCAATCGCATGAGCTATCAGTATAATTGGACTGTACCTCCTAGTCAGTGTTGTAATCGACAATCAGGCTTGCCATAAATTTAATTGCGTAAAATTTTGTAGAATGGTAGGTTTTAAATTATATACCAATTAATAATTGTACATTTAATTGTAAATACGCTAACAGAACTTTTAGTAATATATTTAAGTATTTCTTTTTCATTTAAAATTTTTTATTATAACTATGAAATTAAAGAACTGATTTTTCAATTTTATAACTACAGGCTTTTGTAAATACTCTGTTTATATACAAAGCTAACTTGCCATTGTTTTGGAACAAAATTATTACTTAATACTAACTGTAGTTAGATAATTTAAAATTTAAGTGTATACTAGGGAAAAAAATGACCCCTTCAGTATGATTAGCTAATACTGTCAACATAAAACCGTTTCACATTTCAGTATTATACATTTATAGCTAATGCTGGTTCAGTGCCAAAAATATGGCTGAAATCATAAATATGTCATATGGTAAGCTATAGTCGAAAAGAAACTGAAATTATGTTCTACTTATGTAATCCTGTTTTATTATAACAATTATATTTGTAAAATTAATAAAAATAATTTTTATTTAATTTAAACATTTTATTCTATTCGTAAACACTGTATTAATATTTATATATTATATATATTTATATACATATTTATTCATTAATTAAAGTTTAAAAATAATTACTAATAATAATTTATTATTATATATAATAATATACATAAAATAATTTTGGAGTCACTGTTAAATGTTATAATGATAGGTATAGGATTTTTGTTAAGTATGGAATTGGACATTGACCCTAATTTTGTGGTGTAGATTATTGAAATACATTAGAATTTCATCTAAATTTGAATATATAATTCAATTTTATTATTTGAAATACAATAAAAAAATGTTTCTATTTATGAAAAGTAATGCGAAGCCTTTAAAAAAAAAATTTGGTTCAACATTAAAATTAATAACGATTCTCATCCTTCAGTTGTCACTGAAACATCACATGTCAATAGTAAATTGATATTGGAATATAATACTGCATCATATAATTGTCAAACTGAATTAGTTTTAAAATAGCGGTGTTATTAACTAATACAGATATAGTCGTAGTTCAACGCTGTATCGGTT
>JABFQC010002258.1:0-16634 GCA_022817085.1 Psilanteris sp. ZL-2020
AGCAATATATTTGACATTCCGGCGCGTGTTAACTGAGACAAAGAATACAGTTATTATAAAGTTGGTATTAACAAAAAATACATTTTTATACTTACTTTCAACAGAACACTAGGACTTATTTTATATTCGGTTAATTACTTCATTACCGACAAGTACTTTTTTGTTTAAATTATAATGTATGTATAACGTACTAGTTGTATACTTGCCGTCGTTAGAAGATTAGAAATATTTTAGGTAGTTGATACTGTACCCATAATACAGTTCCCCACAATTAGTTCCCCTTCCATGCATCGATACAGGCCACGATTATTGTTATCGTGTTGAAGGTATTAATAAGCATGATGCTAACATGAAGAATTCGAGATTAGATAATTTAGGTATGATTTATTATTAAAAGATGTATCTTGATAATCTCTTGTTTTAATTGATTAGGCTGTAATATAAATAGAAATGAGTCTTAAAATAAAACTTAAATGTGTATTTGCATACTTACGCGTATGAGAAAAATAGTACGGAATTTAGAAATCGTTAAATGATTTGTTTTATTCATAAATAGTATACTTCTCGGGCAAAATGTACCAGTCACAAGTTTTCTACAAGCAATGCGTGTATCCATTGTATTTCGAAGCAATACATTTGACATTCCGGCACGAGTTAACTGAGACAAATAATACATATATTATAATGTTGGTATGTACTTGTAAGGTTGTAGTTGCACACTTGCCGCCGCGAGAAGATTAGAAAGATTTACGTCTTTGATACTGTACCCATAATACAGCTCCCCACTATTAGTTCCCCCTTCCATGCTTCGATGCAGGCCACCATTGTTGTTATCGTTTTTAAGATATTAATAAGCATGATGCGAACATAAAGAATTCGAGATTAGATAATTTAGGTATGATTTATTATTAAAATATGTTTCTTGATAACCTCTCGTTTTAATTTATTAGGCTGTAATATAAATAGTAATGGTTCCTAAAAAAAATTTAAATGTGTACATCTAGTTTCCTAGAAGTGATCCTATGTGTGTTCCTAGAAGGGTTCCTAGATGGGTTTTAAAATATATGCTAATTGAATACAAATTATTGCATATATATGCATTTGAGGTTAGTTCTTAAATTTCCATAGTTTTTATTGATGAAATGAGTAAAAATTATACATCAAATAAACAATTAACACTTTATTAGTTAATATCCTAAAATTATTAACATAAATTTCAAATGTGACCTATTTTATAAAAATTATGTAATTCAAGTATAATTTATATTCTATGTTCCACATTCGCAGATTCGAATCTATGATTCCAACTTCAATTCCAATACGATTTCACACCACTTTTAGTCAGCAGTTGTAAATCATGGTAAAATCAAAAAGTTGTTATTTAAGAATGTCTTACTATTATATATAATAATATTATAATATTACTATTATATATAATTATAATATAATATAAGTTTAATTATATAATTAAAATATCAATAAAAGAAAACTTCATCACTTTAATTGTCGTAAAAATTTATGACTTTAAGATATATCATTTCTAATTTACTAATAATTCTATTATTATATATTATTTTTCTAAAATCAATATATATTTGTTTATATTTCACAAATTTTATAATATAATTATTTTATAAAAGAAGATAACATTTCTGATTAGATATACATCTCCAAATTTTATTATACTATCAACGGCATAATTTATAATTGCTTGCTAAATGTTTTTTTATAATTTTAATAATACTAAATAACACTCTATATTAAGTACATATAATAATAAAAATTTATTCGTTCCGGAATGTATTACAATTAGTATAATTTATTACAATTACTTAAAAAATAATTATCTGCTAATATAACTGCTTAAAATGAAATAATATAATATAAATATGCTGACAATAATCTAATTTATTAATAAACTATATGTAATAATGATTTACATGCTCTGTAACATAACATTAATTTTAGAAAATTATACGTTGCTATTATTAATAAAATTAATAATATTAAGTAACGCTAAGATATAGTATAAATACGAATAAAATTATATTAATATTTTTTTTTATTTTTCCCGTCGGTGATATTTTCTTATAATTCGGTGTTGGGGAGTCCACCATCATCAGGCAATACTGTAATATAATAATATAAATCATTTAATATTTATTTATAAATTATAGAATTTATTGATATCTAATAAAAATTTAAAAAATATATCCTTTTTTACAATTCTAAAACAAGTGTCTTAAATTTAGACATCATCATAAAAGTACATAAACAGTGTCTAATAATAAAACACAAATTATACCTTTAATAAAAGATATTTTTATTTGTGTATAAAAATGGTATTGTCTTGAAATAAGACCCATTTATATTGCTAATTTTTACAGTGTAGATATATATTTATATAAATATATATATATTTATATTTAATATATAATATTATAATAATAATAATAATAATTATAATAATAATAATAAATAATAATAATAATTATAAATAAAATATAAATATAACATTTAAACATTTTTATGTGCTTTCATCAAACCTTTTTAACATTTCATTTCTTCGAAAAGATGTAATTAAGTCTTTACTTTTCTCACCAATTAAATAATTAACTTTTCGTAATTTATTTTCCAGTTTTCTTCCTATAATTTTTCGATCACGTAAACGGTCTTTGTAACATTCTTAAAGTATGAAAGTTTTGCAATTACAATTTTAAAATATAAAAATTGTAACATTGTAGTTTAAAATATTAAGCTTATAAGGAAAATATTAATTAATTTATGTAATACGAAAATTATGTCGTAATTTATTTTTTTTTTATTTGGTAAATAATAATCTCATTGAGATGGTTCTCCACGTTTAATGCGACTGATTAGTGTTTTTTATTATACTATTTTAAAATCAATTATTAATAAATTTAATAAATAATTATAAGATAATATTGTATATAATTCATTCTATTCTTTGATGACGGGAGATTATTTTTGTATAAAAATATACATTTTTATATGAAATTGTTATCTCGGTAACTCAAATGTTTTTTTTTTCCCTTTGAAAAATAATTACTGTGTAACGTTAAAAAAAAAGATAAATATTCATTTGTATTTTGGAATAACATTCTTATGAAATGAGAAAATATATTGAATAAACTTCAATAAAAAACAAAATATTCTTCAAATACTTTAAAACTAGTAAAATCGAGCAGAATAGAACCTTACGTAGCATTACATCATATTTTTTTGGAGTAAACACTTTTATTGGAGAATTCAAGCCATTAATAGTTCTATAAATCAATCTTTTTTCATTGATGCACCTGGTCATAACTTTTCTTTCGCCCCACATTGCAGTAACTAATCCCTTAATGAATAAAGTATCCTTTGGTTCTGTTTTTAGGATATCCCATTGATGTTCTGTTATATAAAACCCTTCACCTAAATGAATCTGAAAGTATGTACATTATCTTTATTACAGCATTTAGAATACATATGTCATATATTTTTTTAAATTCTACCGAGAGAAAATTTGACGTAGCATGCCACATTCGAGATATAGTCATTATGAGATTTTAAAGGAGCAAATATTATTTCAGAAAATCTGCTAATAACTTTATCATACCACATGATGGTTTGATAAGTTTCTAATGGATAGCGTTTATGTGGTCATGATGAAGTGAATCTTTTAAATATAATGCCATATCAGAATAAGATCGAATATTATTATTAAATATATGTATTTAAACTCTAGGATTTTGTTCAAATCCTCGTTATATGTTAAAGTCAAGACTGTCAGACATATTTCGTATTATCTAGGCGTGTCAACCTTTTCATGACTTGATTGAAATGAAGAACCATATTTATTAAGGATCATGAAGAGCAATATTATGAACAAAAATCATAACGAATGAGCATATATATATATTTTTGATCTATAAAATATATGAAAAACAAACATGAAAATATGAATATATTTATAGATTAAAATATATAAAGAATTTTATTTTTTTTATTTAATTAAAATATCCAGAAAATCGGTACTTTGTCAAATCAGGACAATATTTTAGAGCTATCATAATGTATAATTGGCAAGATTTATATTTATTATAATAATAACACAAAGTAAAGTTATAAACAAGTCCTTAATACTTGATATCTCTATCTTGCCTTATACGACTGCCTTAAATAGTATTGTAACACCCTGATCATGGCTATACCCATGCCTCATTTTAATATATATACTAGGATTTATATAGTGTCTAACCTTTCCATTTATATTGGCGTATAAAGGAGGAATATTTTCTGGTGTTCTTTCATTTTCATCATGTTGAGTTAAACTTATTTCATCATGTTGAGTTGAATATGTCTGCATATTTACACGTGTTGATGTATTTCTTGATGCAGAAGAGTAAAGTCTATGTGAAGTTATAGGTCTTGAGGGCGAATTGCAATGACGCGAATATACTATATGTGACGGAGAACGTGTACGTAAATTTGGAGATCTTATAGGAGTTTCTCTGGGTGAATCGTGACGACGCGAATGCATCGGAGTTGCTGAAGAAAATCTACATGAATTTGTAGGAGAATTCACCGGCGATTCAATAAAGTTTGAATTTCTCGGTCATGAAGGATTAATTCTATGCGGATTTATGGGTGTTTTTGAGGGCGAATTGTAATAACGCGAATATACTGTATGTGACGGAGAACGTGTACGTAAATTTGTAGATCTTATAGGAGTTTCTCTGGGTGAATCATGACGACGCGAATGCATCGAAGTTGCTGGATAAAATCTGCATGAATTTGTAGGAGGATTCGAATTGTACGGAGAATATATTCTATGCGGATTTATGGGTGTTTTTGAGGGTGAATTGTAATAACGCGAATATACTGTATGTGACGGAGAACGTGTACGTAAATTTGGAGATCTTATAGGAGTTTCTCTGGGTGAATCATGACGACGCGAATGCATCGAAGTTGCTGGAGAAAATCTACATGAATTTGTAGGAGGATTCACCGGCGATTCAATAAAGTTTGAATTTCTCGGCACTGAAGGGTTAAGTCTATGCGGATTTGTGGGTGTCTTTGAGGTCGAATGTATTGAAGTTGATGCAGAACATCTGCGGGAATTTCTCGATACCGATGGGTAAAGTCTTTGCGAATTTATGGGTGTTTCTGTGGGCGAATTAGGATGTAAATTTGATGATAAACGTTTATATAAATTTTTAGAACCTATGGGGGATTTTCCGGGTGAATTACAAAGAGAATTTACTGAAGTCGATTGAAAATGTTTGATTGAAGGGTTAGTTCTGTGTGAATGTATGGGAGTTTTTATCGGCGAATTTTGAGAGCGTGAAGATATTGATGCTGATGAACGTCTATGTAAATCTTCAGGATTTATTGTGGGTGTTTATATAGGCGAATTTGCAATAGACAGTTCACGTGAAATTACAGATGAATTTAAGGACTGTTTATTTGTACTTAAAATACCCGGGGGATATGTACAGGTTTTCTTATTAGGTGGAGCTGAAATCTCCTAAAACAAAATATTATTATTTTAGCATGTTTAAATTTTATTAATGAACTGAATAAAAGATATGAATAAATTTACTATATGAATATGTATTATGTTAAAAGTATTTTTGTTTAGATTATTAATCAGATTAATAATTTCAAGTTGTAAAATATATGTTGATTTTCTTTATATTATAATAAAATTATAATTTTTTTTCATAGTTTATCGTAGTTTATTGTAATTATTCTGTACCTCATCTGAATTACTTTCAATAAATAATCTTCGTTTTGTCACAAAGTTCATTTTCTTTTTTATTATACGTTTTTCATTCTGAATATAAATAATATTAGTTTAATATTAAAACACATCATTTTAATTATTGTATCATAATATATTAGAAACTTATTATTATCATTATATAAAGATATATTAATATATAGAGATGGATCGTGTATACAAAATAAAAGTAGAAAAGAATTATAAATTCAAAATTTTAACCAGATTTAATTACTTAATAAACCAACATGTTTTCATTTAGAAATCATTTATAACCTATTTTTAAACTGCAATTATAAATCTACTTTATTAGATATTTTTTTTTATATTTGCGATGAAAATACTGCAACATTCTAAAAACAAGATCAAATTTTGAGAAATTATTAATATTAAACTAATACATTAATGTGCTCCTCATTATCGGATAAATTTTCTGAAAGTGAAGAAAACGTTTTATTTTCTGCTGTTTCATCTGTTTCATCAAACGATATAGATTTGATTACTCTTGAAGCTGGAATTTTGATGCGTGGTAATTTCGTTAAACGATGTTCTAAATTTTCTTTATTTACTAAAAAATAATTGTCGTTTATTTATTTATTATATATTATTTATATAATTTTCACAATATTAAGCATAAAGACAATTTTAAAGTACTTATAATATTAATATAAATATAAAAATATCTGAACTATTGATAATTTTGAACTTTAAAGTAATGAATTATAAAGAAAAGTATTTTTTTATAGATGTAAAATTTCGTAAGCATTAGTGGATAGCACATTAAGTTTGTTTATTTTTTTTATTTTAATTTTTTATTTTATTGCAGACTAATAAAAATCTCTCTAATCTAATAACTGACATAAGATTCTATACCTGAAAGTAATAATATCAATCCTTGCACGTAGCCAGTTTTAGTCAATATCAGATACTTTTTTAATTTGTCAAAATCTTGTTCGTGTTTTGGCATAAATTTTTTTTTTTTTATTTATTTTTATGTATATTATGTTTATAATTTCCATTTTTTTGGTCTCGCAGTATGAGATATACGCATAAGATATAGCGTTATCCATGTTTTAAATTAACTATAACTATAATTATAACTATAACTAAGGTTAATGCTAACCTTATATAATAATTGTCAAATATTTCAAATATCAACTGACAAATGACGTATGTCAATTTTTCAAAATTAACATTAACAACAAATATTCAATAATTTACTAAAAATAATATGCAATAATAATATTTATTTTATAAATAAATATAATAATTCTTATAAGGAAGAAAATATAATAATTTGTAAGAAATGTGTATAATTTCATTTTCTTAGATAAACTATCAGAATCAGAACTATCGGAATATAATTAAAGAACAAGAATAAGGTATTGTATACTTCGGATTATAAAACTATTAATTAATATAAACGAATTTAAAAGTTAATAATATCATAATTTACATCAAAACGAAATATATTATGTTAATATATTTTTATTATCAATTGTAAAATATTTTTCATATTTTATTCAAATATCTATGTATTATTATGTATTTTTAATTGGAAAAAAAAATTATCTTTTAATTTGATATATGAAATACATTAAAAAAATACGCAAATTATAATATAATAAATATACACTGAAAAAAATAAACCATGAAAAATTACTGTTTGTAATACTAATTTGGGGCCATATGATGCAAATCGTCAAAATGTTTTATTTTTATCAGTGTACATAATGACAACATACATTTATATAATCTTCCTTTTTTAATTAGAAATTTTAGAAAAATGGCGTTTAAAAACAGAAAATATAAACAATATTTTAATCAAAATGAATTAGATGACTATATACCCAAAAGCACATTGTTGAGATTGAATAAACGTAAACGCATTAATGACGAACGTATGGAGGTATAATAAATAAGTAAAATAAAATACAAAATTTTAAGTTACCTCTAACATTATATACAAAAAAATTAAAATCTTTGTCAATTCTAAATTGTAAAGAGAATTTCCCGTAACTCATTGAATAAATAAATAAATTATTTAATAAAATTATAATAATTAAACATTTAAATTGTATATAATTCATTATACTGATTTTTAATTAAAACTAAATGACTATTTTTAATGTATAAATTTTTAAATCTGTTAAGTAATATAAAAACTTTATATTAAAAATAATTATCAAATATTAAAAATTAATAAAAATAACTTCAGGTAAATTTTACATCTTTATATGCGGAATCAATATCCTCAAATATCAAATTAGATGAGATTGGGAATATTCAGGCACAATCAATATCAGTAACTCCTCAAATTGACCAGAAATCCCCAAACGAAACAGAAATATCATATGTAAATATGCATACAAAATATTAATATTCTTTTTATAGTTATGATAATTGCACTAAATTCGTATAGTATATCTATAGTCTAAATTTCACTTAATAGATAAAGAATTATTTATTGTTATGTATTGATAATTGGTTTCTAGTACATTGTAAAAGTAGTTTTTTAATTTTAAATAATGACAAGTTAAACAAACTTTTATCTAATATATATGAAATGAGGGTATTTATTACAGTTATTTTAAAAATCGATTTATTTCAACATTTAAACTATTTGAAAACCTTTTATACCAAATTTTAATATAATTTTCTTTGTATGTTTCATATAATTTTAAAGAATTTAAGATTTCTTTATAAACGCTATAATTAAGGTGTTTCTCTTTACCATTCTGACAAAATTGCAGATTTTGATATATTTTTTTTAATTATAATAATTATTATGCGATATTCATTCAGGATATTTTCTCATTTTAGAAGAATGTTAATTCATAAGAAAAGTTAATATTTATCTTTAAATGTCGACGTAGGAAGACAAGCCGTTTTCGAGGTGACAAAAAAACGACTTGTCTTATCACATCAACAATTTCAATTTAAAATTAAAATTTTTTGTATAAAAATAATTTCCCATGTTCAAAAAATGGTATGAATTCTTTACAAGTTGTTTGTAGTTTATTTTGCATTATGATAATGAGAAACACTAACACCGTTGCAATAGACTTGGAGAATCCCCTTAATTGAGCAAATTTTATTAGTTTTATAATAAATATGTTTTTTGTACCACGTTAAAAGAAATAAAAAAATGAACACATTAAACATGTATTTATGAATAGTATACATATTTTTCAACAAAAAATTATTTATAATGCATTTAATTAAAATAAAAAATAAATAATGCTTTATTTATATTATTTTTTCATATATAGTATTTGATAATGTACAAATGTGTTTCCATCTATACATCTGTAACAATTAATGCCATGTATTTTATAGGGTAATGGTTTCCACATTTAATATCTATGTACAAATATAATTTGATGTTATCCTAATGAAACTCATATTAGTTTGTATAATTGTATAATAAGAAATAATATTATGATTATTAGGATACTTGATATTTTATTATGCTTCTTATTTCAGGTTACTAGAGTTCTTTATAAATAATATGAATGTACTATGTTTAAAAATCATCTAATTTAATGTCATTTTCGAAGTGCCTTTTTTAGCCATAAAATATTGGTTTACACTCATAGTATATATTTCTTTTAATATAATTAAATTTGATAGCTTTCGAAAATGAATTTACCAAGTGGAAATTGCCAGAATAGTCCAAATAGCCCAGTACCGGCATCGAAACTACCCTATAAAAAAATCCGGCCCGGATTCCGGCCCGGTTTCCAGCCTGGATTCCGATATCGGATACCGAGCCGGAATCCGGGCCGGATTTTAAAATAAATTTAATTTAATTTAATTATAAATAGCTATATTTTTAGAATATTTTGTTTAATTTTAAAAATAATATCATTGTAGTGAATTTATACTATTTTATAGCCTTATATTGTTTAAATATTCTAGATATACATATAGTAGCATCTGTTCCGAATTAAATTAATAAATATAAAAAAAATAATAAAAAAAATTGCTTTACTTAATGAGCTATTTTATTAATATTAATTATTAATACACTTCATTAATTGAGTCATACGGATCGAGAATCGAACTCGAAACCTCCAATCTCCAACAAACAAGTTGAGACACATAACCACCCCAGTCGAAAAACCGACGTAGGAAACGACGTGGGAAATTACGTAGGAAAATACGTGGGAAACGACGTCAGAAACGACGTAGGAAATTACGTAAGAAAATAATATACGGTTTATAATACAAATAAGTCAAAAATAATTTTATTTTATAAATTTTATTACGAAAAATACTTCATATGCCATATTAAAACAGCCGAGATTCGAACCGGCGTCTCGAAGTTATGAAACAGAACCTTAGCCCCCAAGCCATCACGACTTGTAATATTCAATGCCTTAAATGTCGTATTGAATGCCACTG
Source organism: Psilanteris sp. ZL-2020 (assembly GCA_022817085.1). Lineage (NCBI taxonomy): Eukaryota > Metazoa > Arthropoda > Insecta > Hymenoptera > Scelionidae > Psilanteris > Psilanteris sp. ZL-2020. Next base: position 10,193 of record JABFQC010002258.1, read on the forward strand.
TGTATACTTGATTCTATTTAAGAAGTAATAACATTATAATATTATTACAATTTTATTATAATTAAGTATTATAAGCCACTTCTTAAATGGAATAAACTATATACAGTAGCATTCAATACGACGTTTAAGGCATTGAATATTACAAGTCGTGGTGGCTCATTGGTTAGAGGTCACGCTTCTAATTCGACACGAGGGTTCAAATCCTGCATGTGTGTTTATGGCAAAAATTTATATTGTTATTTTTTTTTAATAAAATACATATCTATATTGAGCCTCCACGTGGCCAAATTTCCATATGGAAATTCTATATAGAATTTCCATATAGAAATTCCATTTAAAAAAGATAAACGGGGAAGGAATTAAATTTTGGGAAAGTAATAACAACCACTAGGTACTACATGAGAGGCAAAAATCTTTCTCGCAAAAGGTGAGGTTTGTCCACCTTTTACATAGAACAGTATAGACATCTTCACAATTATAGGCGTCTAAGCCTAAGGAAAATACTAACTTACTGATGAGTTCAGAGGATAGTATTAGAACGCCAGAATTTTGGCAGCGTTTTGTTGGTACCAATAGCCAGTCGTTTTTTGATCTCTGGACCGTAGTCCGGCCGGCGTTATCATTTCGATTCTGGCCCAATATCGGGAACCGTCTCATTGCCAGGACCATCGATTCTGGCACCGGTATCGGCCCAGTACCGGGCCGTTTGGCGATTTCCACTTGGGTAGCGTTTATGAAATTAGAGTCACTTAGTGAATTTCAAGTTTATTTGTACTATACATTTATCAATATATACATAAATGACTAAACCCTATTCCTTTACATATTTATTACCGAAATTAATATATTCAGAAAATACTATTTAATTTTATAAATTTTCAGAATATAATGAAAAACGAAGCATTACCCTTCATAGACATGCCTGATTCTCAACCTCAAAACCCAGATTTTTCAGAATCGGAGACATCTGATTATGAAGAAGTTCCATACTTTAAAAATGTATATGATTTTTTTAAAACTGAAAATTGTTTTGATGATATAGATGTACCATTGAATATAAGTAGGGGAGGCATAATTCTGATGATTATAAAACTTTCCGTAGTACATAGGTTTTCTCGAAATCAAGTTGGAGATATTTTTAATTTAATAAATAATTTATTTAAAAATCCAGTTTTGCCAACGTCTGAACATATAATTGATAAGCTTTTTAACCCTAAAGATAATACAAAATTTCATATAAGGTGTCCAAAATGTAAATGTTATGCAGGAGAATCTTCGTTATATGCACATCAAAATAAAAAAAGATCAAAAATATGTAAAAAATGTGAGGCAAATTACTTATATTATAAATATATTATGGAAGAACGTAAGTCAGACCATAATATAAGTGATATATATGACGGAAAAAAATATAAACAATTTAAAAAATATCTTAGTGTACAAGATAATAAGAATTATGTTACAGCAATTTTGAATTCAGATGGAAGTCCTATTTTTGCTAATTCAAAATTGTCAATTTGGCCATGTCAGATAATTATTAATGAAATACCAATAGAAGAACGGTTAAAAAATACCATAGTATGTGGTTTGTGGCTTGGCAAAGAAAAACCTGACATGAACATGTTTTTAGAATCATTTGTAAGTTATTTCCAAGAATTGTCAAATATTGGAATTCCATGTAACATTTTTAATAATTGTATTAATCTAAAATTATATATTATATGCTGTTGCGTTGATTCTGCTGCACGACCTTCCATGCAAGGATTAACAGTTTAATGGCCATTTTGGTTGTAGTTGGTGTTTACATCCTGGTGAATGGTCAAATAAATGTAGAAGCCTTAAATACCCGAATATTGATAATTTTACGGAAAGAAATGAATTACAGGCATTGGAAAATATGAAAAGTTTAATAGAAAATGGTGATCAATCGGTGAATGGTTTCAAAAATATTTCAATTTTAAATAAAATAGAGACGTTTGATATAATCGAAGGTTTTTCTGTTGAATATATGCATAATGTTGCCTTGGGGGTTAGTAGACAATTTTACAAATATTGGTTTGTTGAACGAAAAAAGGAATATTCCCTAACTCAAAATCAAATCGATTATGTTAATAAAACAATAGTTGATATCAAAACTCACTCGCAAACTGGCCGTTTAACACGTCCAATTTCAGAAAATAAATATTGGAGTGCTCGTGATTGGGAAAATTGGACATTATACTATAGCGTTCCTATTTTATTAAACTTATTACCATATAAATATATTAAACACTGGCTATGTTTAGTAGAAGCACTTTTCCTTTTACTTAAATCTAAAATAACAATAATTAATCTAAATAAAAGTTCTGAATTACTTTATGAATTTGTATTTGATAGTGAATATTTATATAGTAAAAAAGCCATGACTTATAACGTTCATCAGCTTCTACACTTACCAACATCAGTGTATAATTGGGGACCATTATGGTCACATAATTGTTACCCATTTGAAAATAAAAACGGGGAATTATTAAATACCATTCATGGAGCTAATGGTGTTATCCACCAAATTTGTAGAAATTTAAATTTTCATAGAAGTTTCTCAATTATAGAAAATTTATACAGTAACAATTGTAAAAACTCTTCAATGTTAGTATCAAAATACGTAGAAAAATTAAATTTTAAAAAACAAATAAAAACGACGCACAAAACTGATTTATGTAGATATTTTGGTAAATCAAATATTCTAAATCAGACAGTTATGATTAATAATAACTTATCAGTAGATAGTACATGTTCTTATAAAAAAATTGTAAAAGATAAATGTTTGTACACATCGTGTACTAAAAATAACAGGCGAACGGATAATTCTTACGCTATCCTACGAAATAAGCAAATAGTTAGATGCAAAGAATTTATTTGTGACTATAAAAATGTAAAAGAATTAACAATGGTATATAATGTAGAAACGTCTAATGCATATAATGTTCATGATGATTTTAGAAGAATTGACTGCATTCATCCAGATGAATTAATTATTAACACAAAGAATATTTTAAAACCTTGCATCGCAATTAAATGTAATAATATAACATTTATATGTCCGGTTCCACATACACATCATTTCTAATTATATATTCTTTTACGTTTATCATTTATATATTTTAGACATTAAATTATCCACCCTAATTAAAAAAAAGATACTGGAGCACTGGAACTTATTATTGAAAATGGTTACATTATACTAGTTTATAAATACTAATTAAGAATTACATATTTACATATAGTCAACTACAAATCCCCCTATTATATTAAACGTCTGTAATTAGTTTAAAATTGACACGTCAATGAAACCATTAATTAACAGTATGTGGTTGAATATTGTAATAATTCGTGGATGTTAATCAGAAAGTTGCAACTGATTTTTGTCTGACGGAAAAGGTACGCGAATATTTATATAGGTATTTTCATGGATCATACTCCAGGGTGCCCATACGGAACAGACACGTTTAGAAATCTACTAGAGATTGTCTCTGGCGACATTAGGCTTGGTTTATAACAAGTTACAAAAATGGGGTTTGACGCTTACAAAACTGTTTAAAAACTGTTTAAAAAAAATGACGTTTACAAAACTTTATCTATTCTAATATGTAAAGTTTCTAGCAACGTTTTGAAAACCGAAATCTGACCCACTATACGCGACAATGGGAAGTTTTTAAACAGTCTTGTAAGCGTCAAACCCCTTTTTTGTAACTTCTTCTAAACAAAGCCTATTGTCGCCAGAGACAATCTCTAGCAGATTTCTAAACGTGTCTGTTCCGTATGGGTGTAGGCATCAACTACACCCAAAATTACCGTTAAAACATTTTGAGCCATTTCAAGAAAGTCATGCAGAAGAAATACTACCAATATTACATGGTATACCTGTATTAATAACAATTCTATAAAAATATCGATAATTATTTTAAAAACATATTCATAACCCCGTTTCGTATTTTTAGATGGAATTTCCATATGGAAAATTGGCCGCATGGAGGCTGAATATAAATATAGTTTATTAAAAAAATTAGCAATATAAAGTTTTGACATAAACAAATATCGAGGAATCGAACCCTCGTGTCGAATTAGAAGCGTGACCTCTATCCAGTGAGCCACCACAACTTGTGATATACAACGGCGAAAGAAACATTACAATGAAAATATTACGTGGTTATAAAGATGACTATCAATAAGTCTGTTTACACATATTATACAACAAGTCACGGTAGCTCATTGGTTACAGATCACGCTTCTAATTCGACACGAGGGTTCGATTCCTCGATATTTGTTTATGTCAAAACTTTATATTGCTAATTTTTTTAATAAACTATATTTATATTCAGCGTCCATGCGGCCAATTTTCCATATGGAAATTCTATATAGAACTTCCATATAGAAATTCCATCTTAAAATACGAAACGGGAACTGCGGTTATGCTTTTATAAATTATAATAAACGACATACTATACTATTTACTATTCTGTTTTCCTTAGGAACTAATCATGATTATTTCATTAATGATGATTTGGCAAGGCCATATTGACAATTGTCAACTGTTAAGCATGGAATTTCCATCAGAAATTTCTGTTGCATCATTCTTAAGTTATTATTAAAAAGTTAAAGTTATTACACTGGGAAAACTAAGTGGTAACTATTACTACTTAAGTGGTAATATTTACCATTAAGTAGTAATGGTTACCATTTAAATAGTATGTTTACCACTTAAATAGTAAATATTAATACTTAAATGGTAAATATTACCACTTAAATAGTAATAGTTACCAATTAGTTTTCCCAGTGTATATATATAATTAAATACATTTGTACTTTCTCTGCAAATATCTGTAAATATATTTGTTTGAATAATTTAAAAGTTAGATAATCTGTCGATATGTTTGATGTGATATTATAAAAAAATAAAATAAATAACAAACAAAATTTGTATACTTTTAATTTTATTAAGAACCCGGGAAATGAAAAACGATAGAAATCTATAGAGACTTATAGAATACAATTCAACGCTGTAACTATTATTGTATTATGCTTTCAAAAAATTTACGATTAACGAAGACCATTGTATTGGAAATAATAAAAATAGTTTTTCACAGTAGTGAAACAATAAAAAATATTAAAAGTTTATTAAATATTACTGTAAATCGTTATTAATACATATTTATACAATTTAATGTTTGTTGTATAATTCCTTTTATTATTACCTTTTCTCCTCACATAAAAGAATCGTAAAGAATCGTACATTAAAGAATTGTAATAATGCACTTTCCATTATTACATTTTAATATAAAAAATACAATATAAAAAACAATATAAAAAAATTTTGTATTTGTATTTTTTAAAAATTAATTCCAATGTAAATGAACAGTTACACGATTATGTACAACTTACGTGGAGGACAAACTCGATTTTACCGATATTACAGACATTACGGATTTTGATAATTAATATTGATTATAATTATAGTAGTCATAACCGATTTTCTCATTTTTCTTGCGTGTTTATTACTAACAATAAATTTAATTTATTGCAAATTAAAAAGTTAATCATGTTACGCGTTTCTGAAGTGGAAAAAAAACGAGTCGCAAGATTTAATCAATTTATTAGATAGTAAATTTATTTTTACATAACTATTTTAACTACTGACTGAAAGTGAAATTGTATTGGATTGAAGTTGTATTCATAGGTTCGAATCTCCAGCATAAATAACAAGTTTATTATTTTCTTTTTTTTTGATTCCTGATTAACATTTATAGCTTCGAATACACTTTAACCATATGATACCTGTTAATATAGGAGTATTGTAGATACAAATTTTTTCAAACTTTTAAACTGGCTTCAATATGTTTCTGGTTCACTTGTAAACTATTAACATAAATATAAATGAAATATAAACTATATTGGAATTAGATATATTTTTATAAAATAGACCACATTTGAAATTTATGTTTATAATTTTAGATTATTAACTAATAAAATGTTAATTGTTTATTTGATGTATAATTTTTTCTTATTTCATCAATAAAAACTATGGAAATTTAAGAATTAACTTCAAATGCATATATATGCAATAATTTGTATTCAATTAACATATATTTTAAAACCCATCTAGGAACCCTTCTAGGAACACACATAGGATCACTTCTAGGAAACTAGATGTGCACCGGTGTCAAATTAATATATAGGTTCCCAAGTAGGTTACTACAGGGGTTTCTATGTGGGTTCTTACATGTGTTCCTAGATGTTTTTTTTTGTTAGGGTGGCGCCCGCGGCTGTAATATACTATTTTATACTCACTTTTAACACAACACTAGCGCTTATTTTATATTTGGTTAATTAGTTCATTACAGGCAAGTACTTTTTTCTTTTAAATTCAAATGTACTTGTAAGGTAGTAGTTGCACACTTGCCGC
>JABFQC010002259.1:0-16630 GCA_022817085.1 Psilanteris sp. ZL-2020
GTTCAATATAGATAATGTTTTTTACTTTTATTGAAAATTTATTGTCAATTAATGTTATAAAATTGTTTATAATGGTCTATTGAGTGTATCTCATGAACTAGTGTTAGTTATTTCTAACAATTTATGTTTTACAATAATTTCAAGGTCATTTTATACTAATAATTTTAGTTATTTAATTTTATACTAAATTTTCAAATTATTCAAATTTTTCATTTTTTCCTTGTTTATAACAATTTGTAACCGGTTTTTATTACAAAATATAATGTAATCATATTCAGTAACTATCACTTCATGCTTCTATATTATAAAAATTTGAATTTATTAAAAATTTACGTAGATAACCACGAAAACGATTTTAATTTTCCATTTAATTGATTTACTTAAGATTGATTACATTTCTGTTAATAAATGTAATTAATCATACATTATACATTATCAAAGCTTTAATGAATTGAAGATTCAAGCGTGCTCAACGCTTTTGGTTGCTCACAATAGTAATTTAAAATAAAAAAATGTAATATATCTGTAATAAAACTTTATATTATAATATTTGTTAAAGTTTAATCTATCAAACTGTGACTGTTTCATTTGGTATGTTACATTTTTTTATTTTTTTCAGCGACCTAAACTATTGCACGCACGAGATTTTTCGCTAAATAAAAATTTGTTTTCAATATTCGTTAGTCTTAATAAAAATACACATTTTTTATGCATACAATATTTTTAATTTTTTCTTTATTCTTCAAATTAATTTTTAATATATGGGTTTTTAACATTATTAAATATTACATATATTAAAATATTAAATATATATATATAAAATATATGATATTTTTATTTCTTTTGATTCATTTTAAATATGGCTAAAGTTTATGTAGTCTATTACAACACGAAACAATTAATTTGCTTTATATTTCAAACAATTTCGGAACCTGTTTACAATTATCGAAACCAGATAAATATATAAGTAAAGCTGAAGAATGAAACGTTTTTGAAACGAAAATATAAAAATACACAAAACATTGATATAGCCTATACTTATGTTAACATTTTCCTCTTTCTGAAAAATATATGATATCACTACTATATGATCCAATTTGAAACCCTATAAACGGAGTCATGGTGTTGCTATTTTGTGTAATTGTATTTTTAAATTGAAGTGCCTTATAAATTACAACCGATTCTTCTTACTTGAAAGAATGATATTCTACTAGAAACAACGTGTTATATGCAATACTTTTATTGCGAGTTGTCACTGCGTTTTTTTCTCATCTCAGAAACACGGTGACAACTTTAATTCGTAATGATGTGATATCATTAAATCAGATCATTTTATATTTTGGAAAAAGAGAAAAAATATAAATTATAAAATCATAACACGACCTATAAAATACATGATATCACTGATAGAGCGATCTAAAAGCGATCACCGCGGATGCCGTATACGAAATTTATAAATAAAATTAAGAATTTTATTTATTAATAAGAGGTATGAGTAGTTGACCTGCGTCGCGAACACGTTATGTGAGCGAATAAGTGGCGTCGCCGTATACGCAATACACGGCGCACCGCGTCTGTAACCAACAAACAAATAAATAAAAAAAAATATTCACTACTTCGTTTTTTTTTCTTCATTCGTCGTTTTTTTTAAACTCGGGGGGGGGCAGTCCTGGTCCTTGCAGCAGGGTAGCGAATGTGTAAAAAATGGGGGGAAGGGCTCAAAAAGGGGGGCAAAAGTGCGGGCCTTGGCACTTTTAGCATTCGTCGCGGTTCGCGGGAATACAGCGAAACTCGCGAATAGAGCCGGGCACGTTAGCACACGCGAAAAACTTGAAAATAAAAAAACGATTTTTATTCGGGGAAAGGAGCGCGCACGTTATTCTTTCGCGATCTGCGGCTAACTTTTCCTTTTCGAAAATATCTCGCGCCGAGTGCGATATTGCGCGGCACAGCGCTGCGTCGCGTCGCGATACTGATATCCTCGAATCGGTCATCGATGCGTCATCGCGCGGGGCTAGGCCTTGACCTGTTATCGACGACACGTGAATCGATCAGTTTGTCAATTCATGTGTTTATTCGCGGATCACATAACCTAACCCGGGTGACAGTTACAACATCAATCATATACATAATCTGAACTCTGCTTATAAAATATGTGATATCACATGTGGCTGAAATACAGCTCGAGTTTGACTCGAAAATAAAAATATAATCACACATAGCTGAAAATGATTTCTAAAATAGATATTTATGTAAGAATACCCTCTGAATTGGTTTCATGGTAACCGGATGTCGTTGACCGGAAATACAGGGTACCAAAGTTTTTAAATCGACCCCACGCCAAAACTACGCGTCACACATAGCTGCAAATGATTTGCAATATAGATATTTATGTAAGAATAACCTCTGAATTACTTTCATGAAATCCGGAAGTCGTTGACCGGAAATACAGGGTAGCAAAGGTTTTAAATCGACCCCACGCCAAAACTACGCATCACATATAGCTGAAAATGATTGCCAATATAGATATTTATGTAAAATTTTTAAATCGACCCCACGCCAAAAGTACGAGTCACACATAGCTGAAAATGATTTCCAATATAGATATTTATGTAAGAATACCCTCTGAATTACTTTCATGATATCCGGAAGTCGTTGACCGGAAATACAGGGTACCAAAGTTTTTAAATAGACCACACGCCAAAACTACGAGTCACACATAGCTGAAAATGATTTCCAATATAGATATTTATGTAAGAATACCCTCTGAATTGGTTTCATGAAGTAAGTTTTGGCGTGGGGTCGATTTAAAAACTTTGGTATCCTGTATTTCCGTTCAACGACTTCCGGTTACCAAGAAACCAATTGAGAGGTTATTCTTACATAAATATCTATATTGGAAATCATTTTCAGCTATGTGTGATTATATTTTTATTTTCGAGTCAAACTCGAGCTGAACTTCAGCCACATATATCACTGAATGAACTAATTTTATATTTTAACAAGTAAAAAATACAAATACGCCTTTTTTCAAGATATATATATAATATCCAAAAATTATCCACTCCTAGATTTCCATGAAACTACGATTCAAATAGTATTGTGATCATATTGTTATATGATATTTAGAGGCTGTTTTGGCTCTTACGTGTTCTTAAGGTGGTTCTTCAAGAAATTTTTTATGATGTTGAAATTCTATTACTTCTACTTTTTAGAACAAATAATGCTTGTTTGAATACGCGTCCCAAATATCCAATAAATCGAAATCATGTGGTTTTCATGTAGAATATGCGTGGAAATGCAAAATTTACATAGATTTCACGTAAAATCGATGAAATACGGATGTTCGGCCGTACTTACGTTAAATTTAAAATTAGAGGAATAATTATTTTTTAAATTAAATTTGATAGTTAGTATATTGTATTATATATAATTATTTTACGTTAAGTTATGTTCAATTAATATTATTAAGTAAGCAATATATAGTAGCATTTTTTACCCATTCATTTTTATTTTCATACAAAATTCATTACCAGCGTTCTGAAAATTTAACACCATATAAACGAACTTAAATAAATTAATATAAAAGATTAACATATTTCTTTCAAAACTTTGGATCTGAATATTATTATTAATATTATTGTAATATTATTATATATAATATATAATATCACCTTAGCTGAATATTATATCAATTAAGTTTTCATATAAAAACGAAAAATTATTCTATTAACAATGAAATTAAATAAAGTTCCTTTTTTAAGGATATTTTATAAACATTTAATTTGAGTTATAACGTCACACTAAAATTATAGTACACATGTTTTTAACAGCTTTAATTTACCTGCTACGAGTGCTTTCATGTTTATCATGAAGTCCAGCAGAACTTCTTCCCCGTTTTCTTCTTCTTGTTCTTTTTCTACTATAACTACTAAGTAGTACTCCTTTCCTTGCATCAATTTTTTTCTGTTTATCCTTTGTAAGTGTTTTTACATTTATTTTTGATGGATCAAAACTAAATGTCGAGTCTTCGCGATGATCTGTTAAATCTTTTCGTCTTTCCTGTAATGAATATTTATATTTTAAAAAATTTGTAATATATGTAGTATAAAATTAATTTCATACTAATTAATATATTTTATTTTCTCCTGTACTACGTTGTTGTTCAATTTTTTAATCAGGGTGTAGAATAACTCTATAAAACCATTAGATTATTTATTTTCTATTATTACAAGGTTGTGTAGGTTAGTTTTGTACACCTATAGTTACATAACTTGTTTTTTAGTATATAGTTTCTTTAGTCATTTAGTTTAGTTGAATTTTCTACATGTTACATTATTCGTTTTTGCTTTGATTATATAAATAATTTTAGTTGAAGTAAAAAGGATTTAAGTCAATCGATAGAATAGATCTCTATGGAGAAGGAAAAAAGCGGAAGAAGGAGAAATTCCCTTCTTTGAAATTGTCGATTTGTTTGTATGTATGCGCATGCATAGAAGTAAGTAGCGCAGCTATGAATGTGATTTGAATCTTAATGTAAACAGATTTAGATCAGGGTTACTAAGTTTTGTAGGTCTGTCTTCGTCTTACTTATTTCGATATAATTGAATTAAATTAAGGTAGTTCTGAACTTCTAATTATTACTAAAAACGATCGTTCGGTAGTGTAATTTAATTCTAAATTCTCAAGTTAAAATAAAGAGATATTTAACTAAATTAAAAATTAAATTTAAATTAAAATAAAATAATATGGCAATAATCAAATTATGTTATAGTGAGAATGAAAAATTTAATTTAGTAAATAATAAATAGGTGGTGTCCGACTGGACCCAGACAAATGATCACAGGAAAATGCTACATCTATTTCCTTTAAATTGTATCAAGAATTCTGATATTCCACCTGTACTCCATTTCTGTAATGGCATCAAACACGAATTGAAAGAATTTTATAATAAGCTTTTATGGCCTTATGTTACTTTTAATGTGTTGGAATGAATGAAAAACCTTACATCATTTGAAAAATTATAGTACACTTAGTACTTAGTACATATAGGTTTAAAAATTTTTAAAATTTCATAATTAAAACTTTTTGCGAGAAAGCAAAATATAAAATAACTTATTATATAAAATCGTCCTCTCAAATACATTTCAAATTCTGAACTTAAAAAGCAATAGCTGAAAATTGAATTTCCAATAAAATTAAAAATATTTACATTCATTAACGCTTTGTTGATTAAAAACTTAAAATATATAAACTATTTTTATTTTATAAAAATAAAAACTACTTAAAATATATTAAATTTTTACGATACAAAAAAATATATTTTCTTCAATATTATTAGCTAAACATTCAAGTAACAATGTAATTTTCAATTTTTATTGTCATTTTGTTGGTTGAAAATATAGTAAAAATAAAAATTCAAGACCAATCTCAAAGTCTGTGTCCACGGTTGTGTTCTACCAACGATTACCCGTCCATCGCGCGTCGGGATACGCATATCTTTGTTCACAATAGTTTTCTCGTGTTGATATTATTGTTGAACGCCCGTATCCGTGAATTGAAGTGATATTACCCGTATGAACCCGTTAAACATGCGCCCATCTCGTGATCGCGATGCCCCAGGCAATCCTAAGAGATAGCGCGCAATTTGCGCCCCGATTTACATGCGGTGAGCGAGATCGATGTCCTGTGAATCCTAACGAAGCAGTTAGCACTGCTACGACACGACGTTCTTTGGCCGTTTGACAGGAAACTGCCTGGCGCTCGAACTGCAAACCATTAGCCGGTTACCTACGTAAGCCCTAAAACTCTCTAACAGCGAATACACTACAGATATTGGAGATTCTTTATCTCTTTTACTGGAGACAAATTTTCCCGGGTGCGTAAAGATGAAAGTTATATTATCATCATCTAACAGCACGCATGGAAATGCCGGGACAAAACTATATGGCGGACAGATTAACAAAGATGGGTCTGCGTATGGGGATCTTGGAGAACACCACCGGACCCGACAAAAGGCTAATCAAATCACTAATAGAAAACTGGATTCAAGGCGAAAACTCCCAGAAATGGAGAAGTTCTACAATAGGAAGACAAGCGAAAACGGCAATTGGAAGTATAGTGAAACTAAATTGGAAGGATGAATTAGGAAAGTAAAACAGGAGAGAGGCGAGAACTGTGATCAGAGTGATCAATGGTCACGCACCCCCGAACAAACACAAATTCTGACTCTGTCTAACCGACTCACCCACCTGTAGACCCGACTGTAAATGAATGCGGGAGGGTAAGGAAGAACTGACAAACGGGAAAACCTTAGACACACGGATCGTCAGTTACTTTAGCTTCAAAAAATTGGTATCTCTATGCAACAGAATTTTCCCACTGAACTCGGGATTATTCGAGGTTGTATGAAAGGAAAGCCGCATCCAGAAATAATTTTCATTGGTGCGCGGCTCTGATTATGGTTAATCAAAGGGGTGAAAAAGGGCGACCAGCCCAGGTTCCTTAGAGGATCTTTGATCCCCACACTATTATCATTATTATTATTAAGGAACAATTAAATTTAAATTATATAATATTGATAATATTAAATTCTGTAATATATTTCAGTTAAATTATTTTTCGCAACAATTAATTTATTCAATTTCAATTTATTAATTTTATCTTATTTTTATGATATTAATTTATTTAACTTCTCATAATTTTGCATGTGCTTATATTAAAATTTTTTGATAAAAATTATTTTATTTATAACAGATTTGAAATGGTGCATTAAATTATTTTGAATTTAATGTTTAAAATTGAATTTACACAAATCATTATTTTTTATTTAATGTAAATTATTTAATATAAATATTTTATATAATAATTTTATAATATAATAATTTATATATAATATAAATTTATAACATAACATATAACATAATTTTATTTAATATAAAAACATTAAAAAATATTTAATGTTTTTATATAAAGTATTTAATGTAATCATTATCACCATTCGATTTATTTATTTATAAATGAATTTATTGTTATAATTTTTACTTCATCATCCCAATACAGCCAAAGACAGACAGCTCCCAGACAGTGATACATTACCAGTGAGTAGATTCAGGGCGACCTTGGAGTAGAATTATACAGACTAGTTTGTCGTAAACTACCTGAGAAGACCCGGGGAATGACTGCATCCCTCGACATTGTAAACGCCCGTCAGGAACCGGCAAATAGGAAAAAAATATCAGATGGAGTGAAGGCAACACTCAACTCATGAACGGGTGACCATTCATTTAATACAAATTTACTGACGAAATTAAATTCTATATATATTGTAACGCGGCAAACGTATTTGAAGCGTGACACCATATATCATGCAAGTCGTATCTATCGAACATATTATCGATGGCGCCACGGTGCAGGTCACGGCCTCCGCGCGACCTACGACATTGTCGTTTTGTGTGCCGTCGCGACCACTGACCCCGCCGATTGACGCCGAAGTTTTGAGAGGAGTAAACGGTGAGTACCTTTCCCGATTTCGTTTCTTTCTTTTTCATGTGTGTGCTTATGTTTGCGAACTAGCGGGTAGCAAGACCCCAGTCGTGGTAGCTGGGTCCTTGCCAGCTACGTTCGTCCTGTGCGACGAGCCTAGGACCCGGGATGTTGGGCTAGACGATGCGACCACCAGGCAGAAGGATGGCGTCTCCCCCCTCCATGACGCGAGAGCGTAAGTACACCACCGCGCGCTAGACTGAGCTAGCGTACCCGTTCTCTCTGCCAGGCAGAGATCCGGTCTTCGCATGCTAATATGATTATAATTATAACAATTTATCTGTAATATTCATTGAGGATATTTTCTTATTTTAGAAGAAATGTGAATATTTATACTTAATTGTTGACGCGGGAACGCGAGTCGTTTTCGATGTGGCAACAAGTCAACTTCTGTTATTACGTCAACAATTTTATTTAAAGTATTTATTTAAATTTTGTTATTTAAAAATAATCTGCCATGTTCGCAAAATGGTATGAATTATTTACAACTTACATGTACTTATTTTACAATATTATAAAATGAGAAATTCAAATCTCAGATTTCCTGAGATTTCAGGATCATGATAGGTCAGATTTCTTATTTTCTAAATTGTTATATTCTAGATCTTTACTTGATTGCATTGGCTCCTCACTAGATTTTACTAGATCTTTTTTAAGCGAATTTACAATCTACTTTTTAGGCATGAAGACTCTAAGGAGATCCAAATTGTCGTGTATCTAGCATATAACAAATATGGATACATAGTAGATGTCTCTGTAAACAGTTAGTATAATGCGCAATTGCATACTGCGCCATTTTCATGTGCAAATATGATGTTACAATTATGATGTTACAATTAGAATGAATTAATGACAAACAAACATAAAATATTTTGGAGCATTTGAACTACATGTATACATTTTGAAAATTGTATTTAACTGCATGGTTTTAATAGAATAATGTTTACTCTATTAAAATATTATAGAAATAACACGAATATAGAGACAATAACATTTAAAGTGTATGAAATTTTCACCACTTGAGGTCCGTGTAAACAGTGTGTACAGGCTATCACACCACCCGTGTTGGATTTCCTTCTTATAGTCTTCATGTTTTTAGAAATACCGAGCGTCACATACCTAGCTTCTTTAATTTTTTAAGATAATCTTGTACGTATCGCATTTTCTTTCTTTAGACAAATATGTTTTTAATATAAATAGAAATATGTTAATCTATAATAATTTGTTCAATATTAACCATAAGAATTTTACATTGATAAAAAAGCATATACGATTAGTTTTACGAAAACCATGGTGTAATGAACAAGGAGTCAAATTCCAGAGATTGCGCAGTGGCAACCAAGCACATAATGTACTTAACTTTTGTTTGAAGTCACGGAATGACTAATGGATGTCTTAAAAATATAAGAAACATTTATATATCCTATTAAAAAAATTATATTACTTAAGTTTTAAAGTAAAATAAACAAATTTTAATGACAATCAATAAGTATTATAAATTTTCATTTATAAATATTATAAAAATATATGTAATTGTATTTTTTGAAATCCTGAAATTATTTTTTAAATATCCTACTAATTAAAAAATGTTGTAAAATTTAGAATCATATTGTATTAAAAATATATTCTGTTTCATAAAATAAACATAGAAAAACAATTTCGAATAATGCAATAAAAAATCACTCCTTTATAGGAAAAATACTTAGGAAAAAGATTATAAAAATCCCGAATCAATATACCTTATATTGTTCTCTATTGATCGTGTTTTCTTGTATTATATTCTTATATACATTAAATGTGTAATAATTTAAATATAAACATTATTATTCTGAACAACAAAATTATAGCATGAATTATTATTTCTGAAATGACAATTGCAGCTTGCAAAACAAATAAACCACAAACGTTTATTGGTTAATAGGTAACCAATCGCGAGTTAGCTGCGCATTGCGACACCTTGTTTCTTACACCTTGACTAAATCTAGAAAGAATTTTGTTCATGTTATTACCTCATTTGTGATTTCTGCTTCTTCTTCATAACTGAGTGCAACTACGGCAAGCATCAAATTTATAAGATAAAAAGATCCAAAAAATACAACAACTGTAAAGAAAGAGACGCTCATGGGTCCACATGCGGACAAAAGCTGAAATTACACGAATAGTTATTATCATACAGCATTCTATATTTTTTATAAATTGAATTTTATATTTTTATATTAGAGATGACCAAAAGAAACTAATAACTAGTATTGTATTCTTGTGACTATTTTTATTATAATTGTATCTTTAGCTTTAAATAATTATGAAATTAATATACCTAGAATCTGTAGGTATAAATTTGCTTAACGGTAGGGGACAGTCGGTCATGTTATTTTATATTCATACAATATAAATTTTTTGAAGACTGGTAATTTCGGGGACGTTCTCGAAATGTCCTCGAAACTCGTCGTAAAAAACATTTTATTTAAAGTTTTAGGGACAGTCACATAAAATGCGGTGCTGGGGCCCTCTAAGACCAATCTAGATTTTGGATCATGGGGTTGTATGGAGGGGCTTCCGGGTTCAACGGAGGAATCGCGGTTTGTTGATGAGGATTCGCGGGAATTTGAGGTAGAGTCGTGGGAATATATTCCATCTCCATTTTCAGGTTTGAATCAGGGTTTCCTTCTGGAGAACCAGAAAGAAAGTTACTTTTATGAAGGAGTGGGTGGACCTGTTAATCAAAACTGGAATTGGTCCAGATGTTCATCCTATGATCTACTATCACTTTTCGAGTATGGCATAAGACATTTTATAACCTGGTTAAATATGTCAGTAAGATTGGCTGTGACAGGAAATGGTTGTGAAGAAGCTACAGACTAATTTGTGGCTCTATTCGTAAATTTGGTTCTATTATCTATAAACATGATAGAATTTTCTTTATGTAAAAGGACTATCCCGACCCACATTGTCGAAAGGTCTACACGGGGAAAAAAACCAATGCAGCTCCAAAGTACGACTGCGTCAGTATTAGTTAATAAAACTGCCACATTAAAACTGATTCAGTATTTGCAACAATGTGATGCAGTATATGCAGAAGCCAATATCAAACCACTATTGCCACTAATATTTCAGTGTTCATTTATTAATATTTTTAATACTGTAGACACGTTGAATTGAAGGTTTCTTGACAATTTTGATAAATTGAAGTCGTTTCTTCGTTGTTGTATTGAAAGAAATTGAATTATACATTAAATTTATATGAAATTAATATTAATGTGTTTAAATAATACAGAAATGTTATATATAAATATAATCCGACTAAATTATTGTTACTAATTAGTTTAAAAAATTCTTATATTAAATTTCCAAAATTTTAACATTTATTTATTTAATAGTTTATTAATTAATTTAATAATATATATTAAATATTAATAATATATATTAATAGTTTTATGAAAATGAAAATTATTAATAGATTAAACAAGAGTAATTTTTATTAACCCATTAAGGCCCAAGGTTCCCACAGGTCCAAAACTGAATACGGGATTCATAGCATGAACAAAAAAAAGTAAACTCTCTTTTTTTGGCAGAATCGATTGGCATCGTTAGTTTTTTAATATTTATACATTTAGTCCCAATTGTTTAAACAATTAATGTTTAAACAAATGGAAATGCAAAACAAAAACTAGGGGTTACTTTTTTTTGTTCATGCTATGAATCCCGTATTGGCTTTGATCATATTTGCTATAGCTTGTTCTTGAGCGGAAGCCGTTTTTGGCAATCTAATTGTTTAAGAATGAATTTGTCAATAAACAATTGGAAATATCGAAAAAATGATAAGAGCAAATACTTATCGTTTTTCAACATAGGATCGATTGGCATTGTTAGTTTTTTAATATTTCTACATTTAGTCCCAATTGTTTAAACAATTAATGTTTAAACAAATGGAATCCCGTGAATATGAAACCCGTATTCAGTTTTGGACCTTCATGCCTGTGGGAACTTTGGGCCTTAATGGGTTAATTTTAAAAATATATGAGTATAATTTCTATCACTATTAATTTATATGATTTATATTAAATTTAATTTACATTAAAATGTAAATATATTTGATTACGAACAAGACACATTATTATTGTAAGTCAATTTCAGTCAATATCATACAATACAGTCTGATTATGGTTGCAATTTCCGTCTTCTTTTTACCACTAATTTAGCGTTAGTTGTAATATTGGAACATTTTTATGTTGCCAGTATTAGTCAATCATACTGAAGTTTTTTTTTCTATGTGTAGACCAAGATGCATTGGTGACACAGTTAGCTCGAAGGATACCGGCCCATCATATCGGCCAAAACCATTTACTAGAGTTGTTCGTATTCTCTCCATCAATCTTTGTGTTTTAGTACGGGAAATTTGATATAATTTTAGTACTTTATGCATTACTCTTAATCTATGGATTATTCCCAAATTGTATCTCAGCCATATCCCACTTCATAACTTTTCTATGTTATCCTGTATTTTCGAAATGTCCCTGAAAATATAGTTGGCACTACCACCGGAGTGGTCTGTTTGAATACCAAGCATAACCGGTATAGCCGTAGCGGGTAGGCCACTTAGATATTAACGCCATCTACAACTTCAAGGACATTTCGTGAATAGCAAGTACTACAAGTCGGATTTGGCAGTTATATCCTAAGAGATACATTGACCATCTGGCGAGATATCTGTGGGGTTCTGCAGAGTTTGTAAAAATTTAAAGCTACTATGGTTAGTTATGACCAGAGTTGTATATTTTTACTTTAGTTGATAAAGAGCCTTTTTCCCCTGTTAGGTTCTTGCAGAACCGATATCAAACAAGACTCTCACCTTAATACTATGTATTTTTACGTGAAAATACAGCCTGGCGCCACCTTTTGTTAAAATGGTGCACATTTCACGATTGTATGCAGTTCCATGACATTCTGGAATTTTTTACCCCTGGGGAGTCACAGCCCCGGTAACCACATCCGGAGAAAAATTACATTGGTGGTTGGGATACTTGCAATAATTACATATCAGTTTCTTTTTCTTCCGATGGGCTGATCTTTCTTGTTGAGACCACGAGAGCCTCATGATGAGGCCCGTGAAATTAATAATGCAAGGCGTGTATAATGCCGAAACCTTTAAATGTCAGAAATCACCAGATGGCACATATATCGATAGGACCGGTCTACTATCACCTGTCATACTACGTATCTAAGTATGAAACGTAATAAACATTATAATATATATATATATATATCGATATACAGGGCATGTCGATAGTATAGCTATCTAGTGGATTCGGATGTTAAGTCGTACATGCAGAGTAAATTAGTTACACAGGTACGCTCATAATCCGTCAGTTCATCCTGCTTATCCTGCAATGCTCTTTCATACGCACAGAATTGATTTGTTGATAACTGTCCAATTTATTTAGGTGGGGCTGCCAGCTTGAAGATCCGTTGATTCGTTTTGTAATTTTCAAATATCCGAAGAAGGGAGCAAGGTAAAAAGTGATTAAGTTACATAATAATATAATTTAATATTGTTAAAAGTGATAATGTTCGTGCGTTGTGCTTCTGAAGGGTGTACTTCCGAATAAACGAATAACCCTGACATCGTAGTTTTATCACATGTCTAAAGTTGTGACAACATTGCCTTTACGCTTGATAACATAATTTAATAATTATTTTAAATGTATTTTTGATAATAATACTTTATATTATATTAAATTATATTTATATTAAATTTTATCATATTTTAAATTATTAATATCAAATCTTGAGGGTGATGATAATGCGTATGACGTTACACGGTATTATCGAAAAACATATTTCTTTGCACGCTGGAGGGAACTATGAGACGTTGACAAGGACATATGGGGCAAGCCATACAAAATTGTGACTGCAAAGCTGAAGAATATCAGAACAGCATGCCCGCCTTGCCCAAAGTTTTTACAAGACATTGTATCGACTCTCTTTCCTAGGCAACCAGAATCTATTTCCACCGCGGTATCCATCCAAGACCGCGAAGAATTTATTGATGTTGGTCAAGATGAACTCTGAAAAGCCAGTAAGAGAATTCGAGACAAGAGTACCACAGGACTGGATGAAATTCTGAACATCGCTATGAAGACGGCCATTGATTGTAGACGAGAAGCCTTTCTGGTTGGAAGTCTACAACAAATGCCTCCGAATGGGAATATTTCCCCGCCCATGGAAACGACAGAAGCTCGTCCTTCTACCTAAAGGTGGAAGAAGCTTGACTAATCCATCTGCCAACCGACCAATTTGTCTGCTGGACACAGCAGGCAAAATCCTGGAGCGCATCATCTGCAGAAGGCTGGAGGCATACATTGAACATATTCCAGGTCTATCGGAAAACCAGTTTGGCTTCAGAAAATCCCGTTCGACGGTGGGTGCCATTAGAAAAGTGGTGAACATTGCAACGACTGCAATCGTTGGCATACGTTAGAGGCGAGGTACAAAAGAGTATTGCATCATTGTAACTCTTGACATAAAGAATGCCTTCAACTCGGCGCGATGGAGTTGCATTCTCATTGGATTACAACTGTTTGGACCCCATCTTACATGATAGCGATTATCCTTGACTAATTCAAGACTCGCTGTACGATACAGATAATGGAATAAAGAGTTACAACATAATATGTGGTGTTCCACAGGTATCGGTACTCGGCCCGCTCTTGTGGAACATCATTTCTGATGCTGTATTGAAGCTCAAATTACCAGCTGGCGCCCAAACCATTGGCTTTGTTAATGATATTGATGTGGTGGTGACCAACAAGCATCTTAAAGATGTGCAGCTTGTAGCAAACTCATCAATTGCTATTATTAGACCATGGCTTAAATCAGTTGGCCGCAGCCTAGCAGATCACAAGACTGAGGCTGTGATGACAGCGGGAAACAAATTGAAACTGTTATCCTCATATCAGAGATATGGTACTCCCATACCTGGGAGTATGGCTTGAAGCAAGACTGAAATTTGAGGAGACCTGTGTGTCACGGTCGGGAAAGCGGACTCCGTTGTATCGATGCTATCCCGCATCATGCCAAATATGGGTGGACCTAGACAGAGTCGACGCAGACTGCTGTCTAGCGTGGTAAGCTCGATACTTTTGTATGCAGCCCCGATATGGTCACAGATTGTTTACACAATCCTGTGAAAGACGACTGATAGCAGTTTACCGTAGGAGTGCTTTGAGGGTAATAAGTGCATTTCGTACGGTATGTGATCAGCGGAATGTTAGCCATCGATATCCTTGCAGCTGAGCGAATTCGACACAAATGGATCACAAGACCATTAAACATGATGAAAGAAAGGAATCCATCAGACTGTGGCAAAATCGTTGGGATGCCTCTGAGACAGGGAGATAGACTTACCGTCTCGTACAAACAATAGATAATTCGATTGCCAGATCACACGGAGAGGTAAACTACTACTTAGCGCAGATGCTGTCAGGCTATGGCGGCTTTCGAGCGTACCGATTTAAACTGGACCATTCTCCGATGTGCATGTTTTGCCAAAAAATTCCGGAAAGGGGCTAGGCTAGCCCTACCCCCACCTGACGAAGTAATGCCTGCCGGCGGTTCCGTAGGTGTTTGTGACGATGGAAGTAGGATTAGCGGGTATGGGTTTCGACGGAGTACCGCACAGGCCAGATTCGAGCATGAGAGTTCCCCTTTACTTAATAAAAAAAAAATAAAACCGGAAACCTGTCGCGGGCCAAAAAGACTAGGGGAAGGATCCCCGAATATTTTAAACCAACTATGGCGGAGTTTAGAAAAGAATATTCGTTTAGGGTGCAGGGGTGCAATTCCCCAGTACCGACGTCTTTTGGGAGTGAGCAAGCGGGCTCCCAGGCGTCGTCATCCTGCGACCGCAGTGCTATGGTTGACCACTTGCCCGCAATAGCATCTACCACTACAAGTGAAGTATACATCATGGAAACAAGTAAACGTGACGAGATTGCCAAGAAACTGTAAGACTTTGGGATACGTTGATTCTCAAAGTGGATAAACTTTACGAGTTTGCTAAGTCAAAGAACAATATCCACAAAGAAATATTACGAAAGCCAAATTCTCGAAGAAGAGAAGACCTAGTCAATCTTCACAGAAGGAAAGGCAAACACTCAAGAGGACAAATCACTGCGCTCAACATCCGACCGTAGCAGCCATGCTTAAACCTGGAGTGAAAAGAATACAGGAGACAGCGTCAACCTCGCAAGGCTGGAAGGAGGTAAAAGAGACCTGCGCGACCAGATGCATTGGTGGTTAAAACCAAAGAAGGCAAATAGTATGCGGACATTTTGCGAAGCATACGGAATGACCCCTCCCTGAAAGAACTCGAGGAAAACGTGATGAAAGTGAGAAAGACTGCGGCAGGCGATCTGGTATTGTAACCTGACAGGACGGTAACGCAAACAACCGACCATTTCTGCAATACCATCACAGGAAAACTTCTGACCTCGATGAGCTGACGACGAAGACCGAGATCTGCGAGGCTCTGTGCGGAATACTGCAGAATACGGTAGAGGAAACAGCCGTGAAATTATTGAGGGATAGACCTAGAGGCACTAAAACAGCCTACATATGATTACCAACAGCTATGGCCAGGAAAGCTGTTGCCACGGAAAAAGTTCGCCGGCGTCTATAGAGGACCGGACAGATCGAAGTTATGTTTACGATGTGGCGAGGAGAGCCTCTTTGCCAAGCCGAGCAAACAGAGAACCGTCATGCGTGCTCTGTCAAGATGTATACGAGAACAGCCACGCCACGGGTAGTGGCCTTTTTTTCTCGAGTATTTCATCTACTTCAGCATACATAGTTTCCTTGACTTTTGGCGAGATTAAATAATGTCTTTGTTTAATTGGGGAACTATTGTCTACAACAATTTTATTGTTGATCAGACATTTTTCCAAAATTATTCGATACAGCTACTAAATTTTTCTCCAAAAATGAATCTTCTTGAGCAATTTCGTCGGTGTTGATGGATTGTCTATAAAATATATACTAGACAACAATTGAGCTATTGTACGTAACTCCTGCACCTAACAAGCAATTT
>JABFQC010002260.1:0-16629 GCA_022817085.1 Psilanteris sp. ZL-2020
TACTCGACCGTATGATATAATATCGCAATTTCGCGATTATTAAACACGAACGTAAAATGCAATAAACAAATTCGATTTAAATTGAACGTAAGCTTAATCAAGGTGTTATTTGACTTTTATTAAAAGTTGCGATTTAGAAGTGCAATTTTTGCAAAAATTATTAGCAAAGAATTTATGTAATATCAGCGAATATAACTAATGCACCACTCAAAGCCGACGAATCTTTTTAATTTGTTTTTGCATGCGCCCGTTTTCGTGGATATCGCCCACATTTGAACAATCAAATATATTTAATTTATCTGCACTCTGGCGACCTGCAATTCTTTCTTTCCCGCAGAATTGTACGTATCTTTTACGCGGTTCATCAAAAGTTATCATTTCACATGTTTATAAATGTCTTTAATAATTAGTTTTACGTCAAACGCAAGATAGTATCGTATTTTTCTTAATTCTACTGGATTAATGGAAAAATATGCTGTATTTTTTGTACTTCAAACTTATGTAATACAAGGCGCCGACTTTGCTCGACGTTTGTGTATGACATGAAAGAACGGAAACAAAAACGTTTAACCAGATATCTCAATTTAGGAAACTCTCTACACAAACAACAAACTATACAAACTCGCGTCTGTCAATTCACTTTCATTTCCATTTTTTCCTGCGTTCTTATTTTCGTCTGTAAGCAAAATCCGATTTCAATTTTACTTTCGTCTCAACTTCACTTTCGTTTTTTGTTTCTCATTCAACTACAATAATTTAAACAGATTTATTCAATTAAAATAAAATTCACAACTTTATGTAATATTTTCTAATCTGTCAAAAATAAAACCTTTGTTTATATAATATATTATATTACATTTAGCTAAGAGAACAAAAATTCAGACGAGCGACGAGTTTTCATAAATTAATTGTTGGGCATCCTTTTTCGAAACCCGACAATTTATGTCGATCAAATCATTAAAAGTATAAACATTGATCCGAATCAAATTGTAATCGTTGCGATCCGTTAAATTAAAATCGCAGTTATAAGTAACTCTAAATTGGCTCGAAGTAACTGAAATCCGCAATTAGGTTTTAGTTATCCGAAGTTGTTTTGACAAGCATTAACTTAATAAGCATTAATTATGATCGCAAAAGTTTGAAAAATTTCCGAATTGTCAATTTTGCTTGCAATGTTCGTCATTAATTGAAACGAGTGGCACTTCGGTGGATTTCACTTTCCATTTGCGCGAACATTTTTTATACTTAATTTTTTTCATCGTTCCGCCAACGCGGTTGAGGTACAGTCGCTCCGAGTACCGGTGAACATTAGAATGTGAAATAGGTTCTTCAAGGCTGCTCGACTACTAGTTTTATATGTATGTAGGTACGCACGCACTTTTAATACCGCGCGTAGAAGAATATACTAGATGGACGCACGCGTTCAGTAGTTAACTTGAATAAATGAGTAGCCGACGTAACGCAATTCCTTCAATTCGCCTATTTTACTTAAAAGCAATTTGCATTTCTGATATGGATTTATTAGGTTCATTTTCCTGTGCAATAATATTCCGCAGTATTGTCTTTGATTATTTTACGATAGATACGAGCATATTTCATCTTAGATATAGTGCTGTAATACAATTCAGTTTGTATGCAAAATAATAGCTTTTATTCCAATTTAATAATCAGTCATAAAAATCAAAATTAGTGTTAATGGTAACATGATTGGAAGAACATGTAGGTTCAAAATGTATTCAAATTATAAAAATTCAGTATCACGTTTAACTAATATAAACTAATAATATGCAAACAAAAAATAATATATTTACAATTATTATAATAATTTAAAACGGTCATCTTTTATTACTCTTTATATTAATATTATATATGTAATGACGAAATAACAATGAATTCGTATTTGTAGTAAAAACTGCTGAGTAATTATTATATAATTGTGTTTAATTTTAAATCAAATATTACTAACCTAACCTAATTCGTAAACATTTAACATAGAAAGTACGTATACATAGTCATTCAATACTTTCAAAGAAAGTGAAATTTAAAATTCTAAAGCTTCCGATGGCTTAACATAAAACTTAATGTATTAGTTTATCAAAATAATTCCAAAATTAAATTACAACATTTTCAAATTGTTTAATCGATTTTTAATTAAAAAATTTCAATTAGAAATATAAACAAATTAAATTCCATACAAAATTGTTCAATATGGTTCACGAAAATATAAAATAAATAATATGAAGATTAAGGAGACGTATGATATAAAAGAATTATAATTGAAATAACTTCAAACGTAATTTTAACAGCTTCGAACATGAGTATGAACCGAACATAAGGAAGGACAGTAAAACAATAACTGATTATTAGTTGATGAATATAAAAGCGTGGGAAAGAGTAGATGAAATGAAGACTGGATAGAGGGGATTCAGATCACCTTTCACTGTTGGGACAATTGGAGGATGGTGTAAATATTGAAGGTGGAGTGAAGGGAATAAGAGAAGAAGACAGAAAGATGTAAGTGTAAGGTAAATAGTAATCTAAAGGCAATGCAAAAGAAAAGTGTGAACTTAACTGAAATGTGTGACGATAGTTTAAAGGGATATAGGTAACAAAGAAGTAAGTAACAAATTAAACAAGAAAAAATGTTTTGTACAAAAGAACGTATACATATAGTAAGTATAGAAATATAAATATAATAATTATCAGTTACATTTTAAATGTGTAAAAAGAACAAAGATAAATAATTATAAATGAAAGATAACAATTTTACAAAATATTACATTATAAATAAATATAAAATGAAAACATAAAAACCAGTATAAAAAATTATTAAACAGTCGCACCACAAAGAAAAATATAGTCAATTTGAAGTAATGAATGATCACAAGTCAAATGGTATTGTGCACGCAAACTGCCTAATGTTGTTAAAGCAAAGCTGCTAAGCATAAAGATAAAAAATAAAACAATTTTGATTATAGAACATTACACAATTATAATTTTTTAAATGATCAAATAGACTAATAAAGCCAATTTTTGAACTGAAATATCAGTATACATATATTTATAATCAATATTTCTGATTTTATTTATCTTTTACTTTAATCATAATTAAAATTAATAATACTAAAATTAGAAGAACGTTACATTGCGTTAAAAACAAGACAATTAAAAACAAAAACAAAAATTACGATAAAATACATTTTTAGTAAATATTTAATATTATAAATAATACTCTAGTAGAAATGAAAACAAATAAATAATTTCTGTCAAGTTCACCTGACATATGATAATTAAGTTACACAAAAATGAATGAAAACATTAATATATACAAGCAGTAAAAATATGATGAAAAATTGAAGGCATTCATGTATAAAGGCAAAGAAATAAATGAACAAGAAAATAGCAACTTACAATTAAATATGATGATGAATGAAATAAAGCATAATAATAATAAATATATAAAACGCAGTAAGAATTGTATCTCCCAAAACTAAATATAAATAAATAGTACATCATAAAAACGTTTAAAAAATCTTGCATAAAAAATAATATAAGAATTTTATGAAGAACTTAATACTATATAATGCTATTACTGTATAATGTCAAGACAATGTTTAAGACAATGTGTGAACCACATATTATAAGTTTGCTAAAGATGATATGTGATAATATAAACAAATGAATATTAATACAAATTATAATTATTATTCAATTCAGTTTTATAAAATTATATAGCAATAATTATCACAAATTATCATTATAAATAAAATACTTAAATTTAATCTTGGATCAAAATGTAATAATAATATTTAATATTGAGTAGTATTGACTAAATTGAATAACAACCCTTCATATTGTATTCATGCCATCATAATTATTATTTTTATTAACTAATATAATTGTTATAATTACATTTTTATAGATAATTAAATATTTTGTTTGAATTGCAAGTTGAATAATTTAATTTAGAAATGTTTATTTTAATTAATTACCCAAATAAAATTCCTTGACTTATGCATCATACACAATTTATAATTGATGAAAAAATATGAGTACATACTGGTAGTTAGTAATTAATAAATCATTCTTTAGACAACGGGTATTTATCAAGAAAATTGTCATCTTTTTGTATGAATCTAAGTTTAATGAATCGTATAATCATATTCAGCTTTATTATGCTGGCTGTTCGACCGCAACTGTATGCAAAATTAAAAACAAATTCAATATTCAAAATTTTAAGTTTTTGAGAATATCGAAAGTGACCGGTACTCATAGATCAATATTGACAAAAATTTATAAAGATACGACTAAAAAATGAATTATTATCATTTACTCGAAATTGTCACATTATATAATTTATGCAAAATTGAATTTATCATTATAGGAGAATGGTAACTATATATAAAAATATAGCAATATTTAAAAATGGCAAATATATTGAAAAAATGACACATATTATTTTCTAAACAGCGTAGACACCGCGACCCCTAAATGTAAATAAAAAAAATCTAGAGCAGTTTATTTTTATACAGCCTAAAAGCTAAACTAATTGTTTTTATTTCTTTAAATATATCAGGAAACAGATTTTCTATTTGATCTGTCAAGTTGAAAAGCTATTGAATTTTTTAAAAATAATATTTTAAATAATGATATAATTATGCATTTTCTAATAATGTGTATCAATATTTGATGTTTTCAAATTAAATTGTTAACGAACACGTGAATATTAATTAATACCAGTCCGATCGTATAGAATTTATGAAAATTAATTTTTTATCTTAAATTTAAATGTATAATATATATGAAATTATTGTAAATTTAATTTTTTTATTACTAATTTTAATATGATTTTATAATATATTATGTAGTTTCGAAAAATGAACAATTTAAAATATTATATAATATTATTCAAAAAATAACATTTGTATGAAAGTGACTTCATTTGGATCTCTAATTGATTTTTCATGTATGACTATATATATATATATATATATATATATAACGTAACCTACTCAAAACAACGTACTTATAAATTGGCCAAATTTGATGAAAAATATTGTTTACGAAAAATTTCACATTCAAAATTCAACTTCAATCAAAATATTATATAAATTATAAAATGTAATGAAACTAATGTATATTTTATAAATGACAGTTGTGTTTGCTTTCATCTGTTAAAATGCAATTAATTTATATAGAATTGTCTATTAATCTTTATGTCATTTCATTTAAAGTGTATTTAATTTTATAACCAATATGAATAAATTAATTATATTTAAATAAAAATTGAAACAGAAATACCAGGATATTTTTAATTATTATATATAACTTACTAGGATAAATTTCTGAAATTCGTTATTCTTTATATTAATGTTATTTAATAACGACGCAGATATTTATAATTATAAATATACTTCTAATATATTAAATGTATTATATAATTTTGATGAAAATCATGAAAAAATTTCATAAGATAAAAACTTTATTTGGTATACATACATTATAATTAAAGGAAAGATAAATTTCAATTTAATTATTACCAAATTGATTACATAAGTACTAAATCATAACACTGAAATTTAAATGAAACTAATTATCGTTCATTTTAAACAAGTGAAAATATGACTTCATATTATAATTATTAACATTCAATTTACTATTAATAATAAATGTGGATTTAAAATATCTTAAAATTATATTTATTTATTAACATTGAGTTCACTAACCAAAATCCGTATTATATTAATCAATAATCAAATTAGGATTTATAAAAGCATAATTATTGTCATATTTTTTCATACCGTATCGATTCATTTTTTTCCTCCTCATAAACAAATGATTATAACACATCTTTATTTTTATTTATTTTCTATTTAACATATATACATACTAATGTAATTACTTCGCGTGATTTTTATGAAATTATAATTATAAATGTTACAACAACCATGAATATTTTATGACACCAAAATTTGGTATTATAAATGCAAAGAAATATAATCCACTATGCATAATAGAAACAAGCTTTATTATAAATAATAAATTTGCAATTCCGAATTATTATCAGAATTTAAAAATGAAAAAAAAATTTTAAATCTAGTTTTGCACACGAGTAAATAGTTTACTCTTTACTACAATATTCTTAGCACTCACTTTCCAAAACACTTTCCAAATCCGGTTCATACACTTATTTCATTACACTCTTCATGATCCCTTCTCTACATATGTATTCTCAAGTTTCACTGGCAACATAATAAAGCTCAACCGAGGGCACAATCTAATATTCTTTTTATACCCTTTTTATTCTTTCATACATTTTTTAATATTAAAAAGACATTCGATCATAAGAAGTATAAACACCTACGTGAAATTCCCTATTTTATTCCTGCATAATATTTTATGGAATGTCATTCTACATGTGATTAAGTACCAATATAACGATTCAGTTGAACGCACGCGCTTTTATTGATACGTTCAATCTTTTATATCGATTGCTGATTGATAAGATTTTACTCGAATATATAACGAATTATAAGTGAAAGTAATAAACAATTTGACGAATTATATAATCTTTATCACATTTGCATCATTTTATTATAAATGTAAAAATCAAAATTTCGGCGTATTTCCTTAAAAGTAACAAGTGAAAGTGAAATAGTCGAAATTGCTAACAAAATAGCAGGCAATTTTAACAATTACATTGTTAAATCACAATCTTTATTTTCATCTTTGCTTTATGACAGCACTTATTTTAAAATGTAGTTGAGTTAAATTAACTAAAAACAACCAGATAAAAGAACATACACTTCGCGATGTTTTCATTTGTTAGAGCTTTTAACAATTTGGCTCAAACGATCACGTCAAAACATATATGTATATTATATCAGACGCAATAATCTTGATATTTAATTTTATTATTCATTGTGCAATTTTATTAAAGGATAGAACCAAATTTGCTTCGTTGAAGAGTAATGCAAATGCACGAATCATAATATATATATTTAAAAAATAATCGCTTTGAAAAGGATTATAAATGACAATTATTTATTATGTTCAGTTTTTTTATTTCGACTCGTTATTCAACATTTGCCGTAATTTTATGATTGATTGCTTTCCAGGCTTCGTTTCGACAAAAGTCTAATCGAAAAATTCGATTTAATTAGAACGAATCAATTTAAATATATGTAATTTGAAATGATTTATATTACTTACGTTCAAAACGACGGATATATGAAACTTTTGATAGACATAATTTACGTAAAAATATGACTTTTACTTCAATTTTATAGACATTCATTTTAATTACATTTCTTCGATTGCATTAATAAATTGAACTTTATTTATACAGTTTTAGGACAAACATTTTCTCTTTCGCGTGCAAGATGACTTAAAAAGATATACACGGTTTTTTTACAGGGACGGAAAATAATTCATTTGTTGTCTTCAGTCTAATAAAAAAAATGACAATAAGCGCATGTTATTCTAATTTAATTATGCGTATTAACAAAGCAAAAAGAATGACAATGTTACGTCATTAAAAGTAATACATGGATAAGAAAACATGTTTTTCTTTCACAATTACTCCTTGTCGGCGTAAATATATACTACCACGCTAACTTCATATCCGCTGTGAATTCATGCGCCGAATGAGGACCGAAAATGTCCTATAAATTTATTCAAATGCTTTGTATTGTCAAGCCTGATGAGATTACACTAGGTTACAAACAATCAATTATAAACATTTTATTAATCGTAAAATAAATTAGCATTGTGCTATTAGTCGTGGAATAAAATGATTAAAAAGGCGTTTAGATTAAATCGAAGGTATAAAAAAAT
Source organism: Psilanteris sp. ZL-2020 (assembly GCA_022817085.1). Classification (NCBI taxonomy): domain Eukaryota; kingdom Metazoa; phylum Arthropoda; class Insecta; order Hymenoptera; family Scelionidae; genus Psilanteris; species Psilanteris sp. ZL-2020. Next base: position 7,837 of record JABFQC010002260.1, read on the forward strand.
CAATTAAATGTGAATATACAAAATAAAGAATATACAACTTTATTTGACCGAACATTAAATATAGATATATATTGAATTTGTATATTTATATTTACAACAATTCAATTTAGATAAGAATCAATGATTTCAAATTCTTAACCAAACTTGCGAAACTATACTTATTTTTACTTAATAAAATATGTTTTTAGATAATATGTGAAATGCAAATGAAGTAGAAATTTACTTTTTAATACTCTTTACCAAAATTTAACATTTGCAATTTATTATAATCTCGTTTTTGGACCAAACTCAACGGTCAAAATGTATTATTTTGTATACAATTTAAGAAAATAATTAATTTGAATGTAATAGTAATTTTACAGATGACTGTTTTCCCTTTTTAGAATTAACAAACTAAAAACACATTAACAGTCATTATACAATTTTATTGAAGAAAATAATATTTAGGTCGCAATGCCAGTAAAAAAAATCTAAATATGTTGAATATCCTTCTCAAACTGCATGTACACTTATTAAACATCGTTTTTGTTTCTATAATACTACTGCCTGCAGACCAAAAGCAATCACATAAAACTAAGGAAAACAATATATATACAAAATATGAACATTCAATTGGGTTGATTTCAATTATTTAAATTCGTACATGTGAACATTAATAATTAATAAATATTGACAACGTAAATTATGAATATAATTTTTAGTTCTTTTCAAAAGCAAAGAAAGCCGCCTACCCAAAGGTGCTATATGCATGTTTAAGCGTGAGATTTTGCCACGCCTGGATATCCTACGCATTTTACAGGGGCGTGTAATCCAAAGTTGACAATGTGAACCTAAATATAATTTTGGAATTCTTTTTTTATTTCAAAAAAATCTTAATCGGTAAATGGCGAATAATTTTATATTATTTGCTCTGTAACATGTAATGCAATATGAATTCATGTGCAGATTTGTAAATTTATATCTCTGTTAGAAAATTGATGGAATATTATGATGTAGTATTTAGACTACAAAATCTATGTAAGTTACATAAAATAAGTGCGATATAGTTATAAGTATGATTTTTATAGAAACAACAAAAGAGTATGTTAGATTAGAAATCCCCTAATTATTATTTGTTAAAAACAATTTAAAAAATGAATTATTAACAAATTTAATAAAATTACGATATAATCTGTATATATACGAGACACATTTATCACTCTTTTCTCTACTATAAATGCACTATTAAACAGACAAGGATGCAGATATTAATTACCTTAATCACTATGATATTTTAAATCATAATAAAAATCACTCGTTCGTTATCAAACGATCATTTATGCTAATAAATTTCTATTTAATAATTTGACTCTACATACTAGGTTATAACTGGTCTTGACACAATAATTTGTAATTATATTGAATTATAAGTATTATCTTAAAATTGTGTACTTTACAAGTTTTGTAATAAATTCAAGGAGAAAAATTAAACTATTTTTCCAAAGTGAATAAAATAGAAAACTTTTGAATAGTATTTAAAGTAACAGATAATTTCCCTAAGAACACTGTAAATAAACAAATTACTTATGTTAATACGGAGTATATGTTAATCTTAATGCATAAATATACAACTTACAACACCATTTACTTTATAAAAAAGAAAAGAATGATATTCAAGAATTCTTGAATTAAGATGGATGTTAAATATTTATTATAATAAGAATATATATTTTATAAGAACGATTGGACTTTTTTCTTTAAATATATACAGTTAATTTTTAATGTTCGTTCTTGTAAAAACTTTGATATTCCCTAAAATCATAATTTTATATATTTAAAATGTATGCTTTAATTCAATTGTATAATTTAACTTTGTAATAAAACTTTTCACAACTTATTTTAATAATATTTTATATAAGGGATTGTACACTATTGTATTATTTTTGTCACGTTGCAGGTATTAATTAAACTTATTTTAAAAAAAGTGTTTTATACGTACAACAGTCAACTAAAAAAATAAAAAATACAAGTGGATTCTTCAATTAATACGTCTCATTAATATTGTGAATGTTTAAACACAACCAATAATAGACAAATTCATTAATAACTATGTAATATTTGGTTTTTTAAGTGTTAGTTTAATCACAACATGTAGCTTATCTAAATGTTGTCAATAATCAACAAACATAAAAATAAATGTATATTAAAATATTATAAAAAAAACAACTAAAGCTAATGATTTTTTAATTAATATTTAATTCGCACGCAAAATTAAAGGTCGCGTATAATGTTTTTTGCGTAGTTTATCCTATATTATGATTAAGATACGAAAATATAAAATTTATTTTTATGTCTTTTCACGTACATTTGAAGTTTTAATTTATCTTAAATTATAGTTTATAATTTAAATTGATATGTTTAATCTATGGCAATATAGTACATTGCTTTACATTTAGTAAACAAAATTAAAACTCAAAACTGCTTAAAAAATGTTTAATCCAATAAAAATAAAATGACCAGCAAATTGATATAACTTTTGTCAAATCATTTCATACTTTAATAATTATTTGATTTCATAAAAAAATTTAAATTAATCTATAATTAAACCAAGTATATTATCTATCAATTTTTAATATTTTTATATTTATAACTTTCATTATAAATTTAAGGTTATATCACTATATATCAAAATTCACTTTTATTTATCTAATAATTATTGTTTATCATACGTAATTTTATGTATACTTTTTCAGAAATGAATTGTACAATATAAAATAAAAACACAATACATTAAAGGAATTGTTATACTTCATTATATTTAAATTCAAAAAATGAAATAAATTAAATTACAAAAATTACAAGTTTACAAAAATTACAAAAAAACAGTTTATTGTTAGTGTTTTAGATAATTTTGTACAAATATTTACAAAAAATGTTTATTTTAACAAAATGAAAATCGCTTGTAAAAAGTTAGAATTGTAATGTAATAGTAAGTATTTAAGATACAAGAGTAGATATTTGATCAATTATAAAATTATTGGAAATTTTATGACATAAAATTTTATTTTTAATGGAAAATAATTTAACGTAAATGAATTTAAAATGTAATATATAAAAAACCTTTTTTCTAAATAAATAGCTCTGAATAACATTCAAATGTTATATCTGCATACAAATGTATCTAGTTTAACCAAATAAGTCGATTGCGCATAATCCCTTGGGAAATTTTCACTCCTTTAAGCTATAAAATGCATCGTCGACTCTGCTACATTAGTCTTAACGAACACGATACCAAAGGGATCTTCAATATAATCAAACTTGTACTTAAATGTAATTAAATTCGGTATTTCTGGATACATAAGTTTTAATAACGTAAAATAACCTCAGAATATACTTCATCCGATAACTTTATTGTAAATAAAGTGACGAAATATTTAACGAATATGTTAATTCATTATTCGTATAATTTAAAAAGGTACTTATTTATTTATGATTTTATTTTTGTTAAAATGAAATAAATTGATGATATTGAAACTGTATAAGATATATGAAATGAAGATTAAATCATTTTTGTGACTATTGTTGTTTGTTAATGATGATGATGGGGATACAGTTAAAAAAAGAATTAATGTATTAAATCGTCTTTTAAAATTCTTCTTTAGATGTCAAGAAATATGAGTAAATAGTAAATATTTCATTCTATAATAATGTTTAAAATTACAATCGAATGTTTAATTATCCAGGTGATCCTTAGAATACAAATGTTTTATGATGAATACGAGTTTTATGAGATTAATAAACTAAATTTTAGTTATTTAATAAATACATGAATACCGGCACATTAAATAAAACGTTAAATGTCATTTTGATAAGATTTATATATAAATAAAAATTGTCGAATAAAAGAATCTGAATAAAGCGGCATTCTGGAATACTAATTATATTTTAATGTAAAAAATAAATATATAACAATACTAAATTTAATAATTGCAGAATTTTATGAACATTAGTTTGATTAGTTATTTAAACAGTACTCCAAATAATAAAATATACATTTTAAACACTCTTTTATAATTACTCTGATTGTAATTGACTAGCAGTAAATTTTCGTATATTATATATATTATATTTTCGTTAAGAATCATTTAGAATTATTTTGCTATTCATTGTTAAGCTAATACTGACGAAACAAAAAATACAAGAATGATCAATTTTTTAAAAAGAATTTTTAACCCTTTTTGGGGCTGTGTATAATGAGAGTAATAAAAAATGCCCCGCGTAACGTAAAGTTTGATTACCCGAATCCAATGTAAAGAATGCGTCAAAAATGTTTTTGTGTTACCATAGGATACATAATAAATTTCGACTGCATGGAAAGTAAATCCATGACTAGATGCACGCACAAGGTTTATGTACCTTGTGACTATAAATCTAGTTACAAATATCATTTCAGCTTTTGAAAATCAACAAATTTGAATCACGCATTTTTCTCACGGACCTAGACAAAGTTTCCTTTCTCTTTTTATCTTCTTCTCACAGTATGACTATCGTAAAATGTTTTTCATAATTCAGCATGATCAGACATCTGTTAAAATCATTCATTATATCAAAGTTAATGATAAAAATGTATTTATCATTTTATTCGATTAAAGATGCAATGCAGAGTAATGCTTCAAAGTTGACTCTGGTTAAGTTATGTTTTTAATTCGTATATTTAATTCGAACGGCGAATAATAAAAAGTAAAATGAAATTATAAGATAAACGAAAAGTGAAAATAACGATGGAAATGAAAATAAAAGTCTACGAATTTCTTCGCGAGAATCCTTAAAGGTTAAAAAAAAGAGCATAATACGTTGTACGTGGAATAATAAGAAGCAGAATAAAATGGAAAGCCGTCAGAAAAAAGTGAACTACCAATAAATCCATTTTATAACATTAGTATAATACAGCATCTCTTCCCTTTTACTTATCTTACGTACGTCTAAGCGTCGACTGACGGCGGCGCGGAACAAGTGCATTGACCCAAAAAAGTATGACACGACCACCAGGTGAAGCTATTATGTGGCTACAACCCTATTTAACGTCACCTGCACCAAATTCCTAGCTCAGAGGCGAGGTCAATGAACTATTTGTCTACGCCCATATCTGCAGCTAGATGCGGGGTGGAAAGACGCGAGAGGACACGCGATGGGTTTTGGGATTGCCGGCTATCTTCCGGGTATTAAAGCCAGGTAGAAAACTATCTATGGATGCAAGGTGAGTGTCCTTGAATTGTCTGAACACGTGGAGATCGAGTGACACGACGAATTAAGGAGCAGTTAACGAGAGACAAAGATGCACACAACGCTCGAGCGAATTCAAAAAACGATCCAACGGACTCAACTACAAATAATTTGCAATATTTGTCTTACATCTCTACCTGTTTTGTTCCTGCATGGGTCGGTTTCTCGAAAACGAAAAGGGTTTCTTGACCCGACGTAGTGAAACAAAAAACCGGTCGACTCGGGATTTTCTTAGAACCGAAAAATATCAGTCTCATTGTCATAACCACTTTGGATTCTACGAATAAAATCGCGACGTACCCTTCCTGTTATATATACAATCCAAAACTGACAGGCTCGATTAAGTCAACCGGAATGAAGAGCGATCCATAAAATTTAATTAATTATTAATTTATCAGGCGGGACAAAAATTGCACAAACTTTGTTCGACTTAATGTTAACAGTTTAAAAACAAAATTTAATGTATTCACTTATTTATTATTTAAAATTAGAAGCTATTTTACATATAAAAAATAAGCGTTTTATTTAATTTCATTATTTGATTCTAATAATTAATAGAAGCATCATTTTAAATAAAAGAAATATAATATTCGAAGATGTCTTAAATATTTAAATAATTATTATGCTATCTAAGAATTAAAGTATTTATAGACGTAATATCTGTAGTAGAATTTATATTTGTTGGCGATATTTTTGTGTGATATAAAATAGATAGGTATAGATACGTTAACGAATTATCTTACATATATTGATAACATGTTATTTATATTTTATTTCAAGTATCGAAAAAGGTGTGTCGTTTCTTCTTATAGATAAAGTTTCAAGATTTAACTAATAATTTAAAAGTCATACATCACATTTTACAATACTATAGATATATTCATTTATTATATACCTATATATTTTCTTTAAGAATTAGTTAAGAATTATTTAATATAATTTTAATCAAATATTCAGTTACTGATTGATTTATTTTACATTTAATAATAAATAAATTTATTAATTATATTTTAAAAAAATAATTTATCGTTAAATTCTGTTATATACCTACTATAATGTATACTGAAAAATATATTAGTATAAAATTTACTATATTATATAACGTTTGTCGGATATAATTGCATTTATAACATATTCTTATATATATATTTATAAAGTACATTATTATTTATTGAATATCAATTAATATATTATATTAACAAAATATACATTGGGAAGCAAATCATCCCACGATTACTATATTTTTTCTTTCACTGTATAGGGCCAGTTCAAGTTTTAAAACAAGCGGTATCATTTGAACCTTCTTAACATCAGAGTTCAATGAACCATTGAAAGGGAAACGTTAACAATTTTCACCAAATTTTTAGAATTTTTCAATTTAATAACACAAAAATCAGTAAAATATCATTTTTTCATATTGAATAATTGTCTGACTATAAATTATCAATTCATAGTCAGATTATAGTCACCAATTATTAATTCTAATATTATACATATTAATACGATATTCAATGTTAGAATATATAAAATGTTAAATAATATAAATTAAAAAAATATTTTGTGTTACAATAAAAATGAACTTAAAAATTAATATTGATTTATTATAATTAAATTTATATATACAACATATTAATTAACAATATAATAATAATAAAATAATGTGGATATATAAAAAATATAAATTTTGTATTAGAAATACTTCAACTTAAACTATTATTATTATATAATATATATGGTTTATATATTTAATTTATGTACTTCATATGTTGACATTTTTTTATATAATTTATTCCGATTATCATATCTTTCATTGCTATTAAAAATATAAATAAATTATTATAAGCTTTCAACAAATATATATCATAAAATATAACTATATTTATAATTTTTAATAAATGTATTTAAATCAATGCGCAATTAGTTGATATTACTTTGGGTTACAATTGATTGTGATATTGGAACGAATATTTAATTTCATATTTTTAACATATATACCCTCTATTTTTAATTTATAGTATAAATGAACGTAAAGTATTTAAATATTCAATATGTATATTTTTACAGAATTATAATTTTTGATTCATAAATTTAACCGTTCGAATATTACCGGATATGAGTGAATTGAAATTTTATTGTTAGTGAAAATGATGTATAATACTAATTGAATTCATGGTTTATTTGGAATTCAAATTTTAAGCTAACGTCTTTTTAATGCTCCTATCTTTTTTATCAGTGATAAATATCTATAATCTTTATCTCTGTGTCTCTGAAATTATTTAACATTTCCACTAAAGTTAAATTTTATTCGTCTAGTTATAGTAAAATTTGTATACAAATGTAATTATCTATAATTCATGCACAGCATGCAAATTTTATATAACAATTCTGAAAATACCATAGAATTCTAGATTATTCTTGTTATAAGTTTATAAGGTGATTATTTACAACTGTTATGTTTTATCTTATAATACTATCTTATAATAGTAATATTTGTCAGTTTCACTTACTTTATTGAAAACACATAGAATTAGAGTTTAGTATCAATAAAATTAATTATTAAATGAATTAAACGAAAACATTTTTACAGAGTTCAGCATTTTATTTTAAATAACCTGAAGCTTATTAAATTAAATTTCAATAAAAATTGTTCTTTACTTATATAGTACAGGTTTGATCGGTTGTGTATATTGTATATCTATTCAGAAAATAAAATAATATAACAAAATTACTATACAAGTAGTAAAAGTATTAAGAGTAATAAAAATATTTTGATAAGTGCAATAGTAGCTCGTATTAAGATAGCGTAAAATGTCTTTATACTTATTCGTTTAAATCTTAAAGTAATGATACTCTTTCTATAGGTTATAAATTTTAAATTATTTTAAAAATTAAAATGAAAAAAATAAAGGCGTTTAAAATATTTACATATAAAATGTAAAAGTTATTTACAAAAACAAATCAAATAAAATTGTCAATTCTTTTACAGTTTCAATTATATAAAATTTAATTATTTTGAAATTAAATATATTCAATTAATGCAGTAATAGTATGTAGTAGTACTTTTTATACAATTCAGTTTTTAACCGCATTGAACCGACATAAATATATCGGCCATGTATAATTCTAGCATTAATTATCTGTGAATAAAGTATGTCAGATATTTAATATGGGTAAAAACTGATTAATGATGATATATACCTAATATGATTAAAAACTTGTATCTTTTTATAAGATATAAATTATATTTAACAAATTATTTGAAATATATATATCAAAAATGAATAAATGTATGATAATTTAAAATAAATAAAATTAAATTAAATATTTAAATTATTTTTTAAATGTAAACATTGTATTTAAAATGATATAACATATATTACTTGTACTTTTATAATATTATATATCTATTAAAATATGTTGTAATTAATATAAGAAGTAGTCTTTAAAATATTTATTTTTTGTTTCTCCTGTCCTTCCAGAAATAATTAATCCTGATACAGTTAATATCATTAACTTAAACCTATGTAGGAC